>ML136744.1:0-47767 GCA_003999625.1 Oryzias javanicus
ACTTAGCCTAAAGGATGAACATTCTTCAGCTCCTTGTCTTTTCCCCTTCTTATATCCAGTCGTTGGATGAAGGATCAGAAGTGATGCTGCATTATAATAATTTTCTTGCAAGTCTTTGGATTTAATGGTGCTTTACACTGCTGCTTAAATGCAGTACATTTTAAAACAGTAACATATTTTTTGAAGCCTAAAAAATTAGAATAAATGATAAATTCATAAATTATAATAAAGTCAAGTCATTCATAGGTTTCCCAGCTTAAAAAAAAAATTTGTTTTGAAAAAGTAATCTTAAAATGTATTGTCCATTCATGTAGTTGTATTTTTTTTACATTCAAATGATTTTTTTATGCTTAAAATGTGACAAAATCCTAATTTAAAATCTATAACTATTTGGTAACTTTAGAAACCTGTCTGCATCACATGAGGTAGCATCCATTTGTGAAACTTACATGGTAGAGGATTTAAAGGAATTTTTGGTGCTAAATGATTCATATTAAATCATTCCAATTTTCTGAATAAAGCTCAAAGATGCTCCCTTTTTTTAACAAAAGGGGATAGTGATTTAAAGTTTTTAAAGTCCAATGGAGAAAAAAAATGGTTTGGTTCGCTTTTTTGTTTTATTTTTTTACAAAAGTGGTTTATCCCACTTTCTATGGGCTGTGGCCGGGCGTGGCTGCCTGTGATTGGCTGAGGTCTCCTCAACCATCTTCTGGTAGCAGTCCTCGTCCCTTCTTAGCGTTTGCTTCGGATGGTTCAGACGGTTTTTTCCAGACTTCTGTGAGAAACGGTTTTCCTTGGATTTGAATCCAGAAAAGCGACTGCTGTGTGCTCATCGGAGGATTTCTTCTGCCCGGAGGACACTCGGACCAAACAGGGTTAACTTTTATCTCTGTTTTTCCGTGAGTTTTCTGTACGCCCTTCCCCCCTCTCTGTTTCTGCAGGCGCCATCTTTGACCCGGACTCAACATCTAGACGTCGAGGTAAGTCTGTTGTTTAGCCTAAATGCTCAAGAGTATTTTTGAAAACAATGTTTGTGCTTCGTGATTTTCGTGCTGCTGTGTAAATGAGTGTATTATTTGTGGAATTGATGGTGATTTTCGTCGGAGTCGTTTTTGTGGTGGATTACCGTAACATCAAAGGACTGTGCCGTCTTGTGAAGCTAGTAAGACGGCTAGCTTGCTAGCTAGCTTTAGCCGTAAGGTTCACTGAGGAATCTGCTTAAAAGTCCAGCTTCGTTCTTACAAGTTTTTCCCGCGGGCTGTACACTGTATAATGGCTATAATGGTTTAGGCTTGGCGTGTTTGATGAACGTTTATTTGAAATGGGTTAGCTGAGAGGTGCTTCGTGGCTATCGGTCGAGGGGGGAGCTGGATTCAGATCTCACTGGCTGTAGTTTGAACTCGAGTGGAGTCTAGTGGGCAGCTTGTTAACTTTTGTTGTTTTTTTTGTCACGTTTTTCTTTCATTGTTCAGCGCTCGTTGTTCTTTCTATCTTCGTAATCAATATTTAAAAATACTGAGCTGAAATCTGAGATCAAAGCAGCTATGACCCAGAATGTGTATTCTTATGAGCTGGATGTTGGATTGTGAGGTGTAATTAGGTTGATAATAGTAGCAAAATTGGCTATTTTCGAATGTAAAATGTATGATTACTAGTTGTTTGTGAACAAAATGGCTGCATGGTGGTGAATTCTAACAAAAAGCAAAAAATAGTGGTGTTTGCATTTTCTCTTTGTACATGTATGGCTTTTCTCCAGATGCCCACTGTCCAAAATCATATTTCATGGGTCAGTATCTGTAAGTTGTCCCTAGATGTGAGTTTTGAGACTTCTAAGAGTTAGTTTGGCAACCTGCTGAGTGTGTGCTGCTGCTATGTGAGGGTTTTTATGTGTTGAGTGGATTTATGTTAATGTTTTTATGTGGTGTATGTATTGCTTTATCTGTGGGCTTCTATATTTTTGTAAGCTACTATTTAACTTAAAGTGTTTTCTATATTTGAAAGTAGAAAAATAAAATGCTAGAAAAGAGCCAAATCAAACAGGTCATTGTGGCTTTATTGCACTACTGTATACATTTTTATATACATTTAAATGCGATTCAACTCTGCGATTTCCCTCTAAACACCAAGTAGAAGTAGAATGGATTGTCTGCATTAGCTTACTTTTAAAGGCCTCGTGCGGTGAAAATCATGATTTTTCTAAAACTGCAATAAAACATTAGTATTTATGTCACAAATGAACCCCCGTATAATTATTTTGTCATCCGCCCCCGTGCACTCTCTACAAGCGTTTAAAAATAGCGCGGGTCGCTCAGATTTTCTGCAGCCTCCGATAAGTAGGTCATAGGTCGTGTGACGTCATGGCAGGAACACACAGCTAGATCCCCTATTGTTGTGCTGACTTTCTGGGCTTACTGACTTACTTCGCATGATAGAATTCGGACTTCCGTGGATTTTGGGATTTATACGGATAATGGTGAATAGGTGTGTTGTATTTGGGTGCTCTAATGTGCCGAAGAAGGGGGTCTCCCTTCACGAATTTCCCGTGAAAATGAAGGAGAGGGAGGCATGGAAGAGGTTCGTGTGTCGGACGAGGAACGGGTGGAATGGACCAACAAACAATCAACAATCCAATAAACTTTTTTACGGCCAAAAGCTTTGTAAACAAAATACAGGTGGACATGGGACTTGCCAAAAGTCTTATTCTCACAGGATGCTATCCCGTGCTTGTACCCCGAAGGGACATGCACAGCCAGGCTGCGGGTGGACTTGCCACTACTCCCCAACCCAGCAGTGCAATGAGAAAAGAGACAGGTTTTACAGGTAGGTTTATAATCCAACGAAACCTAAAGCCGTTCCTGTTGTTTTGAATGGGCTGCAACTGCATATCATATGCACGCAAAAACCGTGTTTGGCGTATACTATGCACGGTATTCCGAGGGTGCAAAGCCGTGGAATAGGGACGCATTTCACTGAGACCGGGTTGGACCGGGTTGATAAATCATGGGTTTCATAGTTTATTCCCACATCATTTTAAAACTCTTATATCTTATATCTAATATCTGGTTGTACAAACAATCGTATTTCAAAGAAGCTTCATCAACACACATATGCTTAATTTAGATTTCATTACAACAAATAAAACATTTTAGGCCAAAGGTCTCTCCAAAGCAACACAAAATACATACCATGACAAATCCTGCAGCCTCCATTCGGTTTCGGCTTGATCCCCGCTAACGCTGTGTGAGCTTTCCCTATCGTCATCCGAAGCCCCGGTATCCTCAGATGAGGAAACCTCCGGCTCAAATTGGTAGGGCTGTACACCCTCTGAACCCTGTGTAGTTAAAATTTCCCTGTTTGATGAAGGGTCATCACTTTCATCCAAAGAAATACCATCTAAATCGCGGTCTACGTCGCTTCCCAGACCGTCCGCCATTGTTGTTTACACTCTGGGATCCCTGACGTGACGTCACGCGCAGCCCCCGCCCATCACCTCCTATCACCCAAATTTAAAGCTGTGCAGGACCATAAAATGATCAATAAAATCGCCCTGGATCATTTTAAGTGAATATTTTTATCAGATTCGTTTTCTAAGACCCATTGACTTTCTAAATTTAAAAAAAAAATTTGCCACTGCACGAGGCCTTTAATATAAATATAGCCAATAGATTAAACCTATTTCCATTATTTTTAGCCAGATGCTTCTGATCAGTTTAATCCTTTCTTAGGAAGCCCTGCAGAAAGTAGCTCCCTTAAACTCTGTAACGATGACCTCTTCTCTAACTCTTTGATGGACATTACACTGGAATCCAAAACGACAGCAACAAACGAAAATTAGGCGTTAAAAGTAATCTCGCAGCCCATCATTTGAAGAAGGCGTTAAAAAAATCAAAATAGATGATGTGTGAAGGAACTGGATGTAATTCTTACTAGAGAGCCTGAGCAAGAAACATTTTACTTTAATCCTTTAAATCGTGATGTTTGCCAGACTCTATGCTCAATCTTAGGGATTGAGTTCCAAAAGTTTAATGCCCCAGTTTCTTCTCCAATTGGTTTATTAGGGCCGCCCTGCACCAGTGAAAGTATAGTGGGAGATGGTAACTGTTACTTTCGGGCCATCTCCCAGGCTGTGAGTGGATCGCAAAATGCTCACAGAAAAATTCGGTTAGCTGTTGTAAAACATATGGAAAACAATCCAGATCAATATAGCTGGGTAATTGGACGCGAATACTCCTCTGTAGCTGATTACATTGACAAATCTAGAATGCGTTTCGTTAGTGTTTGGGTGACAGATGTTGAAATTCAAGCTACAGCGGATTTATTGGGTGTAAACGTTTTGTTTTGTTTGCTGGCAGGTGGCTTTAGACACCAGAGCAGCAGGGAACAATTATCAGAAAATGGAATTTATATTCAAAATTGTGGTGGCGTGCATTTTGAAAATATTATATGTCAAAGATTCACATCAGGACCGCTGTGTTGGTTGTTGCTCGTCTGACTCAAAAACCTATTCCTTCCGTTCCCATGATAAACAGCACATTAGCTCGACAAACATTAGTAGGAGTTTTTTAATTGGCAACCAGCACAGAAGTGGAAATTTTCCCTCCAAATACGTCTTAGACCAAAAAAGACTTAATATGGCAAAAAAGTATCAAAAAGGAAAAATTTACAGAGAAAATGAGAGAGAACGGCTAAAACGTACTATAAAAAACAAATATTTTAAAAATACAATTTTCAGACAAAAAGTCAAGGAAATAAATAGGAAACGACTTAAACAAAGATACATAGAAATTGATGATTTTAGAGAAATAGTAAAGTCGAAAGCAAAAGCACAATACGCTGATGTAATGCACAAAAATAGAATTAAAGCAAAAAGAAAAGCGAAATATTGGACGGATGTAACACATCGGAATATATTGAGAGAGCTCAGAGCAGAGAAAAATATCGGACGGATGTAACGCACCGGAGTACATTGAGAGCTCTGAGCAGGGAAAAATACAGGACAGATAGAACACACCGGCACGCATTGAAAGCTTTAAACAAAAATAAATACAGGACAGATGAGTACAGAATTGGTAAGAATTCCAAAGCAAAAGAAATACAGAGAAAATTCTTCATTCAGGCGGAGTGTCATAAATAATGCAAAATTGAAGAGGCAGTTGTCAAGAAAGAAAGCACAGAGTTTTAAGGTAGTCATGAAGGGCTTCCTAAAAAAGGTGGAACATGGTCCAGAGTTTGTTTGCTGTGTGTGCAACAGACTTCTGTTCCATCACCAGGTTCTGCTGTGTGTCAGAGAGACATACAGCAAAACTGTACAGACAGCAGAGGTTGCAGATCGGTGCATTAGTGAGGACTACCTGCACTGCTGCAACATGGACTGTGAGAGTCCGTGTTTTTTATTGGGGACAGCTCGGAGCGCTCTGTGGATTTGCCACAGCTGCAACTCCAAGTTAAAGAGAGGTCAGACCCCGCCTGAGTGGGTCGGTAATAAGTTGAAGGTTCATCCTGTCCCACCAGAATTGGCCTGTTTAAATAGTTTAGAGCAGCATCTGATTGCACTGCACATACCTTTCATGAAGATGCTCGCTTTACCTAAAGGTGGACAAAATGGAATTCATGGTCCAATCACGTGTGTACCTGCCAACTTAGTGCAAACAACTAATGTGCTGCCTCGGTCTGACATGGAAGGATTTTTATTGCGTGTTAAATTAAAACGTAAATTGACTTACAAGGGTCATTATGAGTATCAGTTTGTGGATACCATGCACATTAGGCGGGCCTTGTAGTATTTGAAACAAAATAACCAGTACTATAAAGACATAGAGTTTAATGAATCTTGGCTCAATGACTTTTGTAAAGAAGAATTAGAAAACGAGAATCAAAATGAAGTAGAAAACAAGGCGGACAAAAAAGAACAAAAAGAGGAAGTGGCCGATGATGGAGAAGATGAGCTTCTCCATGACAGACAGACTCATTGCATGTTCCAGGATTCTGCTCTGTTTCCTGTGGACATCGGCCAAGAAGTCCTCGATCAATATTTTGAGGACATTTTGAATTTGGCCCCGGCAGAAGGTAATAATCCGGTCCGACTATTATCTGATCGGGAAAATGAGGCTAAATGCTTCCCTGTAATTTTTCCCGACGGCAAAAACGTTTTCCATGAAATTAGGAAGCACAAATTGTCTCTCTCGCGGTATTTTAACAACAGGATCCTCCATGCTGACGGTAGGTTTGCACAGAACGTTGAATACATCTTCTTTGCACAGTACATGTCGGAGGTGGAGAAGGTTGTGTGTAGTGTGTCTGTGGCTCTTCGTAAAGAGAAGACAGGAAGTGCATCTGAAAGCGTAAGTGCCAATGCACGTTCCGAGAAGTCTCTGAAGAAGCTGTTAGAGGTGGACCAGGGCTATTGTTTTCTCCGGCCTATTCGAGGCACTCCGGCATTTTGGCAGGCCACACAGAAAGATTTGTTAGCATGTGTTCGTCAGCTGGGGGTACCCGTTTGGTTTTGCTCATTTTCTTCTGCCGATATGAGATGGAAAAATCTCCTCGACACTGTGTTAAGACAGGAGGGGAGAACCCAAACAGCTGACCAGTTGGATTGGACGGACCGTTGTGATTTGTTGCGGAGGAACAGCGTGACGGCAGCACGCATGTTTGACTTCCGCTGGCATTGTTTCCTCATGGAGGTTCTGCTGTCTCCTGCCAATCCAATAGGAAAAATTATCGATTACTTTTATAGGATTGAGTTCCAGCAGCGGGGGTCCCCTCATGTTCATGCTTTGCTCTGGTTGAAGGAGGCCCCACGAATAGGGAAGGCGACGGTTGAGGAGGTTGCCGCATTTATTGATAAGTATGTGACCTGCGAGATTCCTTTGGATGATGAGGTGCTGGCAGAGATTGTACTGTCTGTTCAGCAGCACTCCAGGAGCCACACAAAATCATGTAAAAAGGGGGGGAAAACATGTCGCTTCAACTTTCCCAGAACAGCATCCGGCCGAACATTTGTTATCGATGAAGAAAAGAAACTGAAATGTCCCAAATGTTCGGACCCGAATCAGATTGGCGAGGTGGGTGATAAAGTAAAAGATGAGTGTATCTGCTGGCAAATCGTGATTAGGAAGCGAGAAGCCGAGATGGCAGCAGAAGCATTGATCGACATTACAAAGGAGATCTTCGATGAGAAATCTAAATTTGACACCCTGGAACAGATCTTTCAACATTTCCAAATTGACCAGGATATATATGAAAGTCTGTTCAGGGCCTGTAATAGAAAAAGAAAAGTCGTCCTAAAAAGAGATAAAAATGAAATCTGGATCAACCCGTACAACAAGTCCCTGTTAAAGTGTTGGAATGCAAACATGGACATTCAATACATCGTGGACGCTTACGCCTGCGTCGTGTACATAATCTCGTACATTTCAAAAGAAGAGCGCGAAATGGGTCTGTTGTTAAGGAACGCCCAAAAAGAAGCGGAAAAAGGAAACGCCAGTGCAAAAGAGTCACTGAAGAAATTAGGCACCGTGTATTTACATAATCGGGACGTGTCAACTCAAGAAGCTGTTTACAGATTGGCCAACATGCACCTAAAAGAATGTTCCAGAAAAGTAGTATTCATTCCAACCGGGGACAAAATCGTTAGAATGAGCAAACCACTGGCTGTTCTGCAGGAGCAGGGTGAGTCAGGAACCCAGTGGATGCTCAACATCGTCGATAGGTACAAAAACAGGCCAATCAACCAGGAATTTGATGACATGTGTATTGCTAGTTTTGCGTCGGAATATCGATTGTTGTCAAAAAATGAAAAATCTAAAAATGCGATTGAACTTAGGAATAATTCCGGCTTTACTGTAAAGCGCACTCGTACCCGACCAGCAGTCGTCCGTTATGCGCGTTTTTCCGAAATGAAAAATCCAGAGCGGTTTCATTTGAGCATTCTTCAATTATTTCTCCCGTATCGCACGGACGACGACCTGAAACCGCAGGATTTCAAATTCTATCAAGATTTTTATGAAAAGGGTACGGTGCGTCTTAGAAGCGGCGAATACACTGTTGAAAGTGTAGTAGATAGAAACCGGGAGAAGTTCGAGCTTGAAGCCGAAGCGTTAGAGCTGGCCCAGGCCGAACTTACGGATGCTGAGATTCTGGAAGCTGCATGGGACATGTTGGCCCCCGGAGCACAATTAGAGCAGAGAGAGTGTGCTCAGGAGCTGCAGGAGAGACAGTCAGAGCATAGAGAGGTGGGGGAAGATCAGGATCCAGAGATTCCAGATCTGGATGCTCTCCGTGCTGAACCTGCTCACCTGGAAAGGAGTCCAGGTCTTAGTAGGGAGGAGGGGCTGTCGCTGATTAGTTCTTTGAATGAGCTGCAGCTCTCCACCTTTTTTTATGTCAGAGAGTGGTGTCTGCAGAAAGTGGCTGGTCAGAACCCAGATCCTCTGCACATGTTCGTTACAGGCGGTGCAGGGACTGGAAAAAGCCACTTGATCAGAGCAATCCAGTACGAGGCCACGAGGTTGCTGTCGCCTCTGTGTCTCCAACCGGACTCTATCTCAGTTCTGCTCACCGCCCCCACTGGGATCGCTGCCTATAATCTGAAGGCAGCGACAATTCACACTACATTTGGAATCGGTAAAGATACCCGTCTGCCGTACTGTCCTCTGGGTGAGGACAAAGTAAATTCTATGCGCGTTAAATATCACGATTTACAAATATTGATCATTGATGAAATTTCCATGGTGGACCACAGACTTTTGACCTACATCCACGGCAGACTGCGACAAATTAAACAGACAGGCGACTTTTCGCCTTTTGGAAAAGTTTCAATCATTGCTGTCGGAGATTTCTATCAGTTGCCTCCCGTTAAAGGGAAACCACTTTATGCAGAAACATCAGATATAAATTTGTGGTCCACGTTCTTCAAAGTGGTAGAACTGAAAGAGATCGTCCGGCAGAAAGAATTAGGACGCGTTCCAAAGAAACCAAATTGTTAGCTGGTGATGTGCAAATGCTTAAGCAGCGTGAAACAGGCGAGGGCAGCACGGCTTTACACATTTTCCCACAAATGCCAAGTTTTTGCACACAACTTGGAGCAGTTAAAATGTATATGTGAAGATTATTTTGAGATTAGCGCAGAGGATTTCATTCCAAGTGTAGCAGCAGTCTGTGCAGCTGCACTCAATCTCCCAATCACTGAGTCCCTGGGGAAGAGTATAAAAATGGTCTGGCTCACCCTATAGGGATCTTAAGCACTGTGCCCAGCCACGCCACTTCTTCATTGTCAGCTCTCTGCTGGTTTGGTCAACAAACCAAATCACTCAATTACCTGGAGAGGCTGACATGAATTACACGTGCGCTGTGTGAATTGTTTCCTCCAGCCATTCAGGTAATCTGGAGCACTTCAGTGTTTGTGCTTATGCTGTTGAACTTTTAATTTTTTTTTAACTTACTTTTATCTGTTTTAGGTGCAGGAGAGGCACCACTGCTGTTTTGTTCGTTTTGTGCTGTTTTGTTTTTGCTTCTTTTTGGTTCGCTACGGTGCAGCGAAACCAACGGTCAGGCTCTCCGGCTACAAGCTACAGGCTCCGGCTACAAGCTACAGGCTCCCGGCTACAAGCTACAGGCTCCCGGCTACAAGCTACAGGCTCCCGGCTACAAGCTACAGGCTCCCGGCTACAAGCTACAGGCTCCCGGCTACGACCCTGCTTCAGGTTTCCTGCTGCAGGCCCCTGGCGAGCCCTCTCCGCTTCAGGCTTCAGGCCCACGGCGAGCCCTCTCGCTTCAGGCTTCAGGCCCGGCGAGCCCTCTCCGCTTCAGGCTTCAGGCCCACGGCGAGCCCTCTCCGCTTCAGGCTTCAGGCCCACGGCGAGCCCTCTCCGCGTCAGGCTTCAGGCCCACGGCGAGCCCTCTCCGCTTCAGGCTTCAGGCCCACGGCGAGCCCTCTCCGCTTCAGGCTTCAGGCCCACGGCGAGCCCTCTCCGCTTCAGGCTTCAGCCCACGGCGAGCCTCTCCGCTTCAGGCTTCAGGCCCACGGCGAGCCCTCTCCGCTTCAGGCTTCAGGCCCACGGCGAGCCCTCTCCGCGTCAGGCTTCAGGCCACGGCGAGCCCTCTCCGCGTCAGGCTTCAGGCCCACGGCGAGCCCTCCCCGTTTCAAGCTTCAGGCTTCAGGGAGCCCCGAGACTGTATGGACGGTTGCCTTTCTATTTTTTAACTCGTTTTAATTTGATCTTTTAGGGTGAAGTGCTTGCAGAGCGTGTTGGGCGACGACGGTGGAGGCCTGTTTGTGTGCATGTTCTGGTGTCGGTCCAAGTCTTTTCACGAGTGTGTGCGTGTCACTGGGGGTGTGTGTTCAGTTTTGTTTTTCTTTTTTGGTCCTCCCCTCGTCTGCCAGCGTTCTGCCGGTAAGCCTTCCCGAGCTAGGTTTTATTCTAACTTATTGTTTTAATTCATTTTATTTGTAATAAATCTATTTATTGAAACTGGAACCACGTCTTGGCCTGTTGGGGAAAATCTACGCGTCCTTTGTTAGGACTGCACCTGGGTTCCCCGGACCGGTATTCCGGTCCGGGGTGGCGTTGTTGTTGTTTTTTTTGTTTGTGGGGTGCACTGCATCAGCAGCCCCCACACCACCACTTTGCCACACAAGTAAAGAAACAGGGAAACTGGAACTGATGAGTGGGCATCATAAAAAAGTCAAGACAGCTGTTTGGAAGAGAAGCTGCTCTTGGGCGTGAACGCTCGTGTGATGTGTGCAAAATTTAGACATCACCGATGGATTGGTAAACTGGGGCATGCGGCATAGTCACCCATTGAAATGCGTAAAGATAGGGGTTCCAATATTACATTTATTTTAAATTTGATGACAGGGAAATTGGAAAAATATCTCGGAGAACATGTGCCAAAGCCGACTTGCCTGGTTCCACTGCTATAGAGCCCGAGGAAGAGCGGGTAAACAACAAAGGGGGGGTGAGGCGGCAGTTTCCCATCAAACTGGCATGGGCGTGTACCGTCCACAAAGTTCAGGGCCTGACTGTTGATGACGCGTGGTATCGTTTAAAAAGATCTTTTCCGCGGTCAGGTTTACGTTGCTGTTAGTCGAGTTCGGACGGTTCAGGGGTTAATTATTCGGATTTTAAGAAAAGTCTATTTATTGCAATAAACATGCAAAGGCTGCTCTGGAGAAGATGCCCCCCTCCTGACTGAAAAAGAAGATGTGATCCATCTTCTTTCAATGTTTTCCTGCTGAATGTTCAGGGACTAACCAGACATGTCTCTTATCTGGCCCACTGCACACAGCAGCTGCAGCTTAACTGCATTGCTGTGACAGAGACATGGCTGACCCCTTATTCGGACTTGCACGCTGTCCAAATTGACGGCTATAGTTTCCACAGCCGTCCACGAGGGCTATCTTACAGTGGTACCAACCCAGCATTGGTTGGGCTGAGGGGTCAGCAACATGGTGGTGTTGGTATCTACTGTGTGGACGGAGGAGACTATGAGATCTTGGAGAAGCCAGACCTTAATTTGGAGTGTGTCATTTACAGGAGTCTGGCTCTAGATTTGGCCATAGCAGTAGTTTATCGCCCCCCCTCCTACCCTGTAGTGCTGTTTAGATCCCACCTACAGGATTTTGTGATTTGGCTTGAAACTAAAAGTACAACAATTGTGGTGATGGGAGATTTTAATGACGACATCCTGAAGTCCTCTTCAATTTGTAACTTAATGAACCACAGAGGTTTCATTCAGCATGTCACTTCTCCCACAACAGAGAGGGGGAAACGATTATAGATCATGTTTATGTTAAAACAGACAAATTTAGTGTAAAGGCTGTGGTCAGTCAAATTTACTTCAGTGACCACGAGGGGATCCTTTGTTCTTTCAGTGCAGCATGAGGGGTGAAGTTCTCTGCTGGAGACAGCCTGGTGTTTATTGCAACTGTTTTTCTCCCCTGATGAGGTCAGGGATGGTTGTCGTCTTGAGTACTGCAGGGATAGTGATCATCTGAGTACTGTTATATCGAGCGTGTTTGAGGCTGTGCAGCGTTTTTTCTTTTTTTTTTTTTTAGTTTATCTGTGTTACACTAGGGTTTTTGGTTGGGTAAGATGCAATTTGTCTGAGAGGAGATTGCCATCTTGATGTCGTATGATGAGGGTCCAAGTGTGATTTTTCTTTTTTTTCTTCTTCTCATAATTAGAAGGTTTTTGAGTTTTTCCCTTGCATGCGTTCATTTTAAAATGTCATCTTATAAAAAAAAAAAAAAAAAAAAAAAAAAAATCATCTTGCCTTGTAAATGTTCATGTGTGTTTATGAATGTTTGGCTTCTTTTACTATATTTCAACAAGCATGTGACACAAAAACGACAATTTGTAATGTGTGGTTTTTTTTTTACTGTAAAAATTGAGTCCAAATAGATTTAACAATGTGAAGTCGCATGCTGGTTGGAGTACGGGTTTTGCTTTGCCTTCCATGTTCAGTCAAAAAAGCAAAAGACACTGGTAGTTGGTACTCTGGCTTCAGCTAGATGGGGTTCAACTCCCTGCGGTGTCTTTGAAAATTATTTGACTTTGACATGAAATTTCAAAGTAAATTGTTTTTCCAAATAGATGAGAATATTAAATTTTTTTTTAGACTCTATGTTGCTTAGCAGACTTTTCTCGGAATTAATATAACAAAAGTAAATATATCCAATCTAAAATGTATAATTTTTTATGTTGGTTTTATCTCCATAGCAACCATTTTATGTTTGGTTCGTCTGAGGTCACCGAACAGTTTGACGTCAACATCATAAGGATCGGCAAAATAATTTTTGGATTTCCTTAGCAACGGAAGTTATTTGCTAACCACGCCCACATTCCTTAAATGGTCATCTTCTATGTTATTATTTTATACAGCTTAAGCCTGGGTTCAACATATTAAAGTCTTATAGCAATGCATTGAAATATGAGCGTGTATTAAACATTTTTTCCTAAAATGGCGGCTTTTCTGTATGTTTTATCTCCATAGCAACCATTTTATGTTTTGTTCGTCTGAGGTCACCAAAACCGTTTGACGTCAACATCATAAGGATCGGCAAAAGTAATTTTTGGATTTCCTTAGCAACGGAGGTTATTTGCTAACCACACCCACATTCCTTATATGGTCGTCTTCTATGTTTTATGCCTTTTACAGCTTGAGCCTGGATTCACATATTAAAGTCTCATAGGAATGCATTGAAATATGAGCGTGTATGAAACACTTTTTCTTAAAATGGTGGCTTTTCTGTTGGTTTATCTCCATAGCAACCATTTTATGTTGGTTCGTCTGAGGTCACCGAACAGTTTGACGTCAACATCATAAGGATCGGCAAAAGTAATTTTTGGATTTCCTTAGCAACGGAGGTTATTTGCTAACCACGCCCACATTCCTTATATGGTCACCTTCTATATTATGCCTTTTAAAGCTTAAGCCCTGGGTTCAACATATTAAAGTCTTATAGCAATGCATTGAAATATGAGCGTGTATTAAACATTTTTCCTAAAATGGCGGCTTTTCTGTTTTGTTTTATCTCCATAGCAACCATTTTATGTTTTTTCGTCTGAGGTCACCAACCGTTTGACGTCAACATCATAAGGATCGGCAAAAGTAATTTTTGGGATTTCCTTAGCAACGGAGGTTATTTGCTAACCACGTCCCACATTCCTTATATGGTCATCTTCTATGTTATGCCTTTTACAGCTTGAGCCTGGATTCAACATATTAAAGTCTCATAGAATGCATTGAAATATGAGCGTGTATGAAACACTTTTTCTTAAAAATGGTGGCTTTTCTGTTGGTTTTATCTCCATAGCAACCATTTTATGTTTGGTTCGTCTGAGGTCACCGAACAGTTTGACGTCAACATCATAAGGATCGGCAAAAGTAATTTTTGGATTTCCTTAGCAACGGAGGTTATTTGCTAACCACGCCCACATTCCTTATATGGTCATCTTCTATGTTATTATGCCTTTTACAGCTTAAGCCTGGGTTCCACATATTAAAGTCTTACAGCAATGCATTGAAATATGAGCGTGTATTAAACATTTTTTCCTAAAATGGTGGCTTTTCTGTATGTTTTATCTCCATAGCAACCATTTATGTTTTGTTCGTCTGAGGTCACCGAACCGTTTGACGTCAACATCATAAGGATCGGCAAAAGTAATTTTTTGGATTTCTTAGCAACGGAGGTTATTTGCTAACCACGCCCACATTCCTTATATGGTCATCTTCTATGTCAGGGCTGCTCATTCCTGGTCCTCGAGATCTACCACCTGACTATTTTTCAGATCTCCAAGCCCTGCCACCTGCTGATTGGCTCAGTCAGATGTCTCCACAATCTGATTGAAAGGACACACCTGGTCCAGGTAATCAGCAGCAAGCAGTACAGGGAGAGCTGGAAAACAGGCAGGGTGGTAGATCTTGAGGACCAGGAATGAGCAGCCCTGTTCTATGTTATACCTTTTACAGCTTGAGCCTGGATTCAACATATTAAAGTCTCATAGGAATGCATTGAAATATGAGCGTGTATGAAACACTTTTTCTTAAAATGGTGGCTTTTCTGTTGGTTTATCTCCATAGCAACCATTTTATGTTTGGTTCGTCTGAGGTCACCGAACAGTTTGACGTCAACATCATAAGGATCGGCAAAAGTAATTTTTGGATTTCCTTAGCAACGGAAGTTATTTGCTAACGACGCCCACATTCCTTATATGGTCATCTTCTATGTTATTATGCCTTTTACAGCTTAAGCCTGGGTTCAACATATTAAAGTCTTATAGCAATGCATTGAAATATGAGCGTGTATTAAACACTTTTTCTTAAAAATGGCGGCTTTTCTGTTGGTTTTATCTCCATAGCAACCATTTTATGTTTTGTTCGTCTGAGGTCACCGAGCACTTTGACGTCAAGATCATAAGGATCGGAAAAAGTACACTTTGGATTACCTTAGCAACGGGGGGTTATTCGCTGACCACGCCCACATTCCTTATATGGTCATCTTTTATGTTATTATGCCTTTTACAGCTTAAGTCTGGGGACAACATATTAAAGTCCATAGGAATGCATTGAAATATGAGCGTGTATTAAGACTACGCCACTTTTTTGAGCTTTACGCCAACTTGGCCGTTCAAAATCTATAGCTTGTGATACCATTTTTCTTTTGCAATGACTTTCCATTGGTGCCAAAAGCGTTAGGAAACAATTGAAAAAAAGTCCCTGCAAGTGATATGTGATTGAAGCTAATGCTAACGCTCGTTTTTTGTAATTTTCAAGATGTTAGCCACTTCCTAAGGTCAAAGGTCAACGAAACTTTAGGGGTTGTTGAAGACTCATGCTAGCGACATGTGGGTCAAATTTCGTGACAATTGGACAAACTAAACGTTCGTTTCACCTCTCTAAAATCCCAAATTTTCTGATTTCGAAACAAAATGGCCGCCAAACCGTAGGTCGTGGAGACATCCATAATAATGTAAAAAATACCATGGTTATATCCAACAAAGGCATGTTGGTTTTCGTTTGCGAAATGCGTAATAAAACATTGAAATTGCTGAGTCAGCAGTTTTTTTTCGCGACGGTTTTTTACGTACCAGAGGCACATGGTACGCATCTCGGTTTCAAAAGTTATGTTGTTTCGTTCAGCTCGGGCCTCCGAACGCGTGAATACCACTTTTGCGCAATTCGGGTAAAATATGTTTGATCTAGCTAAAACCGTGTCTTTCGCGACCTCGCCGAAGGCACGCCATTTCATATTCTACAACTTCTAATTGCAACATTTTTCTCACAGTAGGTTCCCATTAATGCCCAACTAAGTTACATAACAGTTGATAAAACCCCCTAGGAGGTATTTCTTTTCGTAGCTCGTAGCAAACGTGCTTTTTTCGTTAATTTCAAGATGGCGGCAACTTCCCAAGGTCAAAGGTCAATCAAACTTCTGGGGTGTTTGTAGTCTCTGGCTATGGACATGCTTGTGAAGTTTCGCGAAAATCGGACGAACAAAAGTGCCGGTTTCCCATATTTTTGAAAAACGTGAAAAACGCCATTTTTCTCAGTTTTCGCCGCAGATTGGCGCCAAGGCATGGGTCGTGTGGCCATCCAATAATGATTTCAAATGTTCCAGGGCTTATCCCCGACACGGGTCATTGGCCTTTTTTTGCGTATTTCGAAATATTTTTTTTTGGCCCCATAATCGATTTTTTCCTCATTCATTTTTTTGGCGAGAACGCTCGCCGTGATGTCATCGTTTTGGGGCGGGTGTCGTTCTCTTTAAAATAAATTATTTACAATTTTCCCCAGGTTCGTGGAAATTTTCAGGACTTTTCGAGTATGTGGCGGGGGTCAAATTTTGGCAAAATGGTTCCGTAAGAAAGCGGAAGAATAATGAAACAAAGCAGAAACAATATAGAAGTTTTTGCTCCTAGGCCTGTGTGTGTTTTTGTGTGTGTCTTTTTTTGTACTACACACTGGTCGGGTCCGTTTGGGCTTAGGCCGGTTCTTTGAGGCCTGTTCTGGGCTTTTTACGTTTTTTTGACTCAACGAAAAACAGTATGGTCCTTGCAGTCAGTAGACTGCTGCTGCGGGCCATAAAAACTGGTACAAGACAGACCCACCAATACAACAGGAATGGGAGGAAATAGAACAAGAAATAAATAAGATGGAAATGTTGAATCATAAGATACAAATGGAAGAAGAACTTTTCATAAAATGGACTATATATATGACAAACAGAACATAAGAATATATATGGAGCAAATAAAAAACCTGTGGAGTCAAGTCAATCCATGTGTATGTTTTTTTTCATTTTCTTTCTTTGCTCTGTTGTTACGTTGTTTCCCCAGTTGTTTCATTATTGCCTCTCTATCTTCATTTTTTTTTTTTTTGTTTGTTTGTTTTTCCCTATATTTTACTTACATTGTCTGCCCTCTTCTGTATATTTACCCTAAATGTGTTTAAAAAAAAAACAACAAAAAGTAGGTGTTACATAAAATGTAAATAAATCGTGAATAAATCCCTTCTAATAAAAAGGTTCTGAACTGCTCTTAGTCTGGCTCGTCTCTCAGGACCTGTCTGCCTAGCAGGGGCAAAAGCCCAAAACAGCTGAGCTCCTGAGATCAATCGAGCACTCAAACCCGTCCGCCACGTTAAGGCGGCAGTTCACGGAGGGGGTGTGTGTGGGGTGTGTGTGTGATGTGTGTGTGGGGTGTGTGTGTATGATGTGTGTGTGGGGTGTGTGCGTGTGAGGTGTGGGGGTGTGTGTATGTGTGTGTGAGGGTGGGGTGATTGTGTTTTGTTTTAGTTTTTAAAAACTTTTTTTTAGTTTTTAATTTTTTTTTGTTTTTTTTTAGTTTTTAAAAAATTTTTTTGTTTTAAAATTTTTTTTTTTAGTTTTTAAAAAAACTTTTTTTGTTTTTAAAATTTTTTTGTTTTTTTTTTAGTTTTTAAAAAAACTTTTTTTTTGTTTTTTAAATTTTTTTTGTTTTTATGTTTTTTTTTTTTTTTCTATTAATTTTTTTGTTATAAATATATAAAATACAAATCAAACAACTACAACAAAATCATTTTAAAAAAGTATCTTAGACTTCAAAGAGGGAATTGTGAAAAGGACAATCAAGACGCCGTTATGCAGAAACATGTTAGCTTTACGGGCTAAAACCACTTTTCTCTGCTGTGGTCAGGCGTCCACTTTGGGTTTTTTTCAGCCTTTCTAAATATGTTGAGAAACTTCTGACCAGCAGTTTTCTTCTTCGACTTCTGTTTCATCTCATTCACCTGCTGCTGTACTTGATCAAGTTGGACCATCAAAGCGTCTTCCATAGAGCTGATGATGGTCTCTTTCTCCTGCACAGCTTCCTTCAGGTGAACAATTGTTTGTAAGAGGCTGGACTTTTCTGCTGCCCTCTGCTGCTTCTGGTCTTCTTGTTCTTCCTGGACTTTGACCAAAGCAGCTCTTAATTTCTTGGACTCTTCTGCCTCCAGCTCAAAGCTGAGCTTGGTTTGATTTGTTTGGATTTTCTCTTTTTCAACATTTTCTTCCAGTTGTTGTATTTTCAATTCCAGGTCAGAGTTTTTCTTGCAGAAGGTCTTTTTGACCTCCTCAAGCTGTTGCTCCTGTTGGTTCACCTTCTCTTTCAACATGATTCTTAGATTATTTATGGTCGAGTCTTTTCCTCTGATCGTTTCTTTGAGTTTGTCCATCTGCTTTTTGGCATTGGAAAACAATCCAAAGAAGTGTCTTTCTCTAACGTGAGACGCAGCAACCCTTTCCTCGTGAACTTTTCTTAATCGAGCCATTTCTTGGTTGATGAAGGTGTTTCTTCTCTGCCATTCCTGTCTTTCTTTTTCCAGCTGACATTGTGCGTTTTTTAATGCCAGCTGATGTTGATTCAGGAAATGGCTCCTCTGCATTTCTGATTCTTCCCTCTGTTTCTGTAATGTCACTCTTAAAGTGACAATTGAAGCATGTGTACTGGCAGTTTCTTGCTTCTGGTGGGCTAAGCGTGTCTCTGCATCATTGGCTCTGGCCGTCTCTTCTTTCAGGGATGTTTCCTGCTGAGACATTTTACTGGTGAGGTCCAGATGTTGCTGCTGTTGCTGCTCAAGAGCCGTCTTTAGCTGAGAGATTTCTCGGATAAAGGACGAACTCTTGCTCTCCAACTCTTGTCTTTCCTTTTCCAGCTGATTGACGTTCTCGACTAAGACTTCTTTTTGCTGCAGAGCCTCTTTTAACTGAGAGATTTCTTGTAAGAAAGAGGACTTTTCTTCCTGCAGTTGCCTCTTTTTTGCTTTGAGGTTCCTCAGAAAGGTGTTAGCTTTTGTGGCACGTTTGGCCTCGTCTTCCATCCGTTCCATAAAGTGATCGACCTTCAGGGTAGCATCCTCCAGCTTCTTCTCTTTCTGCTGGAGAAGCTCCTTCAGGTGCTGAAGTTCACTTTTCAGAGCAGCGTTCTCCTCTTGAAGAGCTTCATCTGCCGCTGAGGTTGACTCAGAGGTGGAAGTCGGCTTATCAAGAGGAGTCACACTTTGTTTTTCCTTCTCCAAAGGTTTGATTTCCACAGGTTGGGATGATGCAGGGACAGAAACCGGCTTCACTGGAACGTTTGTTGCCAGGTGAAGGGTGGTGACTTGAGCAAAACTTAAACCTTTTCCAGCTGGAGTCTGCTTTAGCTGGAAGATTGCAGGTTTGAGTTTTTTCTGCATCTCCCGTCTTTGTGGTTTTGGACTTTTTGGAGTCTCAAAAAAGTCCTCATCATCACTTGCAAGTGGGGAGTAACTGATCTCCTCAGGGTCATTCCAGTCCATCCAACCTTCTGGTTTAGGGGAACCTGTCCACGGGTCCACTACTTGTCTCATTCTGACTTCTGATCACAATGCAACAATAAAGGTTCTTTGTAACTGGAGGTTAATCTCGAGCTTCGTTCTTGATACTCTGATCGCTGAACGCTCTGTGAGAAACTGGATCTGAAGCTGAGCTTTTATAGCTCTTCTGGTGACGTCATATGACGTCACTCTTTGATGTATAGGTGACGTCACTCTCAAAAAACTGATTCAAGTCCCTCTTTAAGGTGACACATTAATATTTAATTAATTTTTTTAGTAATTAATTTAGTAGTTTGTTTGAAAATTATTTAGATGTCATTCATTCTAACTAAAATTATTTAATAGCAATGAGCCTCTGATCCATGAATTCAAATTTATTTTTTTCTCCCCCCCCCCCTCCCCTTTGCGCATGCGCGTCAGTTTCGACCGTCTCCTTTCTCTTCCTCTACTTCTCCTTCCCGCACTACGAGAAGCTGCACGTTCGGGTTTGAAAATAAAACTACTTCCTGGTAAGTTTCCTTTGATTTGACGTGTTTTATCATGTTCGTATTAGTTGTATCACTTCTGCACAGACCGCAAAGTTTCACGGTTTTACGTATTTTTACGGCAGTGTGTGAACGGCGAGTGTTTCTCGTTTTAATAAAAGGCGGACTAGCTTAACTAGCTTAACTAGCTTGGCTAACCGTGGCTGCTGTGGTTTAGAAAGAACGTCTCGTTAACAGAGGAAGAGATCGATCAGTTGATGTACTTTGAGAGGACTTGTTAAAAGAAAAAGAAAAGGAACCATGATGTAAAATCAGCAGTTAAGCTGCGAAATAGCAGGACCCGATGTTGCCAGGTAGTTTATGGTTTTCCAGCCCAAAGTCATCTAAAAGCTAAAAACCCCCAAAATGGCTGTTATTCCCACACTTTTTAAATGCGACCAAACACAAAAAATGATGGAAATGTATGTTATACCCGTGGTCAAGATGCTCTTTGCTGCTTTGCCCGGATGCATTTTATGTGCGTTCAAGTCTGAGTGACCTATTATCATCAGCAGTTATTAATCTTTGATTTATTTTTCCGTTTAGATTGAAAGTTGAATTTGAGAAATTTAGAATTTTATTACATCCACTATTCAGTATAGTCAGTCAGAGCAAGATCTAAAATAAATGACTACAAATAAACTTGAACAATCATCAAGAGCAAATGTGAGTTTACTGATGTAACCACCCCAACATCAAGATTATAATACTGTTAAGTTACTTCATGACTAAAAATGAATTTATAACAATAACCCTTTTTACTACCCAATACTGACATTGATAAATGTAGTTTAGTTCTACCTCTAATTCCTTCTTTAGATCATGATGTTTTAATATTGGTTAAATATAATTTATTGTAATTACATAAACTGTATTTGACAGATTCAACCTGCATGTTTTTCCTGTTAATGTAAAGATCATTTATAGTTTTAAATGTCCTCATATGCAAGTTTGACTTCTTTTCAATCAACTTCTGAATGACCAAGTATTCTGGTAAGTTACTGCACATCTAATGCATTTGTCTGCATGTGTTTTTCAGAGTCATCGTCCCTGTTTCCACTTCCAGATAACTATCTGTGGCAACTCCTAGAAATAGGGAAGTGAATATTAAGTTTTCTCTTAGCAGTTTGATAATCAGTATTATATATATTTGTTGAAGTGATAATTGTGTGTTTTTTTCCTTTTTCAGGTTTATGTGTGGACATGCAGAGAATGCAGTTTGGAGTCATCCAGCAGGTATTTGTTGTTCAAACATTATAGACAGACTGGTGGGTTTTTTAGGGGGCAGTCATCTTAACCTCTGTGCTTTTCTGAGCATGTTTACATTAAAGCAGGGTCATCTGGACCCTACAAGACAAACGCTCTGACATTTGTTTCCTAGGATTTTTGATCTTCTCACTGGTGTCTGTGGCAGACGTAAAATCCTGTCCTTTTGTCATGGCCACCAATATAACAATGGGGTCATCTGGACCCCATAAGAGAGCAAGAGGGTTCAAATTCCTGCAACAATCCTCCTTTATCAGTGGTGTCCTCTTCTCTAGCTTTGCTCTTTCTTCTTTCATCTTCTTTCATCACCAGAGTCAGAAACTCCTCCTCCATTTCTATCTTCAGACTCATCACTCTGACTCTCTTTTTACCTCCACACCAAACTCCTCCTTTGAGATAACTCTCTCCATTTCTCTTCCATCTCCACCATGATAGAACAACTTGAACTGCTCCTGAGCTTCTAGCCTTGCTACCTTTCCACCTGCTCTCCTGGACACACAGTCTGTCCACTTTCTCCTCTGCATCATGTCAACTAACTCTCTACCTTTCCTGTCAGAGTTCCAACATTCAAGTGGGAGTGGAGAGGGATTTTGGTTATCATATTTTCACCGGCCATAGGGCGCACTGGGTGATAGGGGCGCAGTTTGAGTTATTGGTGCTTTTTCTGTATTTAACAAATACTTAAGGCGCTCTTGACTATCAGGCGCGGGCATGGTAAAACTAGGGTTGGTCACTGAGGTTTGATTCCAAGCAGAAACGCACGAACACGGAGTGCACTTTCTCCCTGTTTTCCGCAGTGAGGAAGTGAAGTTTCCTCGTGCGCTCCTCCACCTGCTCCACTGACAGGTGAAAGCGTGTGCGGGAGGCAGAGCGACCGCGAGCAAAAAGATCCCAGCTAAATACCGATCCATATGCAGACAGAACCCTGCTTTGAATGTAACATAACATGGTTTGTGAGAGCGGTAACAGCAGTAACCGGTCCAAACACCGCACTAAAAGAAAAGTGCAGGACATTTTAATAAAAGGAGGGGAAATAAAATCTGGACACAGGCGCTTTAAAGAACAATGATCAGATAAAATGAAGTGTGACTGAAAGTTCACAGGTTGCCTCAATAATAACAAATTAATCCGACATAAAATTCATTTTTCTTCATTTTTTTTTGAAAATGAATGACATAAAATGTCAAATTAATTAGAACTAATTTGAACAGTATGGAGCGAGGGAGCACGGACACGCACAGACACGCGCTCCCTCGCTCCGTCCCACACTTCACCATTCAATGTTCTTATGTAATCCGCCTGACACAAAAAAAACAAAAAACAATACAGTAGGGCTGGGCGATAAAACGATAATTATTGATATCGCGATAGAACATTTTTTTCAATAGAAGAATGAGTCCATCGCGATAGACTTTTATTTTGAAGGGTCCGCAAATAACACTTGCTAGTGAACAGTTTCTCCTATTTCACGAGTAAAAGTTAGAGAGTTAGTCGCCAGTAAGTGTTTGTATCTAATTATGGTGTTTATTAACTCTCATTTGGGTCATTTTTTGGACTCCACACTCCGTCCTTCGTCTGCCTGAAAGGTAAACAAACGCGCACGAGCCGACTTCTACCAGCAACCCCCGCTGCTGCTGCGGACCTCGCGCCCCGCGGGCTTTATTACAATCAATCGTCTATCCACGCCGAATGCATTTTGTGGTCAAATTAAATTATTGTACACTGTATTAGTTTTAACAAGCGTCAGATTTGATGCTTGTCGGTCATCAGAAAGTCTGTTGCTCTGAAGCACCGCTGAGTGTGGAAGAAGCTTCCGTCAAAACTTTTCTGGAACTCTTCGTGAAGAACGCGGATACCGAGAGATTTATTTATTTTGAAGAGCTGAATAAAAACATTGGTACACATCTCCGTGTTGAAGTTCAGGAGACCTTCCAGTGAGGAGCGGCCGCTGTCGCACTCCTGCACCCAGCTGGCAAGTGCCGACAGGGAGAGCTATGGGAAGCCCTTAGGGTCAAAATTAACCAGAAAAAACGCGGGTATGGTATGGTAGTGCGTCACCTGGACATGTACTATGGTTAATAATACTTATTTGACATATTTAAATGTTGCCACAGTTGGTTTCAATAGAACAATTAATACCAAAAATAATGAAAGTTTAATTCAAAAATTGTAATTTAATTTGGTGGGATAGCATATGAAGCGTTCCTTTCTCTCAGTTTTTGCAGACTTGTCTCCAGACATGTACATGTAATCAGAAAATACATGTTTTGTTTATGTTCAAAGTTAAAAATGTGTGAGTTAATGCTTTTAAGTACTTTTTAAAAATATATATATTTTTAACTTTTTTTAAAAAAATTAATTTTAGGCTTTTATCTTCTTTTTTCTTGTTTTTTTTTTACTTGTTACTGATCTGAAAAAATGATCCAAACTGCGACCTTAAAGCCGTGACACGATCCAAGCCGTGTGTTTTGTGATCCGTTACACCCCTAATACAACAAAAATAATTTGTAGTATATTAAAACAATTTTATTATATGAACCCTGAAAACATTAGAATTTATTTGTAGACTTAATGCTTTGTTTTTTTAATGGAACTGAAGAAACAGTTTAGTAGTCTAATATAAATAAATATAGTCAAATATAGTTATTTGGTTTATATCGTGACCAATATCGTTATCGTGCAATATGTAAAAAGCTATATCGTGATATAAAAAATCCCATATCGCCCAGCCCTACAATACAGTAGGCGCATCGCTCTGTAAGGCATGCCACACATTTTGGAGAAAATTTTAGACTTTTAGGTGCGCGCTATGGTGGTGAAAATACGGTACTTTTGCCTTTGGAGAAGTTAAACACATGTAGAATGATTAGTTTTGAATCCAGTTATTTGTTGTGTTTCAGACCTCTTCCACTGAAGATGACGTCGTGGAAAGCATTGCAGCCACGGTCAGCCGTCTCAGAAGAGACGGGATTCAAAAGCCAGAGGATGGTGGCATTGCTGTTGAAGGAGTTCAAGTCTGGACCGACCTCAGGAGTGTCATGGATTCATATTGATCTACGCACTGGATCACAGTTTTCCAGAGGATCTCAAGTTCACTTTTGAGTTCTGTCAGAAGATCAAAATGAACCGAGATTGACACAAGCTGAATCCTAAAATCCAGCAGCTGATGATGAAGCTGTTTGCTTTGTGCTTGAGAACATGGACATCAGACTGAGAGACCCCACCACCCAATTTCTACACAAAGACCTCTGCAGTGGATTGGGTTTTTGTTCCACTTCAAATTGACTGTTTACCAGATTCTCCTCTTCCCCCTCCCCTTAGCCCTCCCCCTTGAGTTGAAGTGGAAGTCCTGTCCGGGATTATATTTTTTGAAGTTTCCCACTCCAAACAGAGGGGTCCAGAGTCCACTATCGCCAGGTAAACGGCGAGTAAAGCACTTTTCATCACGTTGGTGTTCTCTGAACCACAGAAGTTTCCATTTCAAACAGTCAGTGGTGGAGATCTTGAAGACCAGGACGATCAGCTCTGGTTTACTTAGTCTGGCCTTCTTTCTATTGTGGATTTACTTTCCCAGGTATCAAATTCATGAAAGCAGGGTCAGTTCTACGCATTTGAAGAACTCCTTTTCTACCAAACTAAACTGTTGTAATTGCTGTGAGGTCTTTTGAAATCCCACCAATCAGACAGTTTTCCAGTTAATTAATTTGTCGACTTTTTTTCTTTTATTTTCCTTTTTCAAGATCTGCTTAAAATCTTAGTGTAAAACTGGTTTAAGTTTAAAGTCCACGCTTTATATTTAGAAAAAAATAAGTTTCTATATTACAAATAGATTTTGAAACTGTCAGGGTATGTATCTTCATGGATTGTGAGGACGGAGTTTTATCCTCAATTTATTTTTACATATTTTCATTTTTCAGAAATGTTTCTATTTTTATCTTTTATTTTAAAATATAAGTTTTATATCTAAAGTAAATCGTATGTTGGCACACTGTTGAAAGGGTTTCCTTGAACATTTAATTGTATTTTATCAGAACTGCATTTCAGAGACCAAAGAATGTGTTTTTGCTGTAATCAAGTCTAAATAAAATTGAGTTAATCTATTTTTATTTGATGTCATTATTGTAACATTTTCACTTCCACTCAAATAAATTAAATTGAGTTGGTTGAACACAAAACACTTCTCATTAGACAAAGTAAATCATTTAAATTAATAGAATGACTTTATTTGGAGTTAAACTAACATAAATAATTTCTTTTTAATTTGTGCAATTTTTCCATTTCCAGTAACTAAATAAAGGTTGGTTGGACTAACTCTCATACTTTGCATTGTGTAAATGTGTATAATTTGAGTTCAGACTCCACATATTTACTGGATGGAAAAACTGCCCTTAATGAAATAGAGTTGATCAATGAATCCTTTTTTTGACGGAGTCTTCTTCTGCAGCAGGTTTCTTCCTCAATCCTCCGTTCACACGGCGTTCTCTCCACTTTGTCTCTCTCATTCCGGGGATTCCACTGAAACCCTTCATGTAGTCTGTCGCTGGTTTCAACTGTTTTAGATGACTGAAGTGGTTTTGTTAGAATAACGAGGACTGAATTGGAGAAAACCATCAGTAATAAAGGGACTCAGCAGAACTCCAGAGAGTTGACACGACCCTGCTAACATCTGCAACAGCAGCAGTCTTCAGGTGGATGGAAAGGATGCAGCGTCTAGCTGCTCCCAAAACACCTGAAGAGGATCAAACTCAGCACCAGGACCGCTGTCTTCTGTCCTTCAGGGAAATCTCTTCTGTTAGTCGACAGAAGAACGTCTCAATCTGTGCTAAACATCCAGAAATCTTCATTTCAATAAAGAAACTTTCACTCATGAAATTCTTCTCAGCAGAAACACATTTTCTCTGTTCAGAAAGTCACAGCAGAACTTTCCTTCTCAGATGTTTCCTTCATCTAAAAAGGATTTGTTGGCTCAGTAAAGTCAGTACGGAAGCCTGTTGGGTTTTGAAGATCCTCCATCAAACTCTGCAGCTCCTGCTGTGATGTTTCTCTCTAAAACTGAGAACTCTTTTAGAGTTCAGTCACAGTTTCAGGAATGAATCAAAGAAGAGCAGAGAAAACTGCTGCCTCACTACACAGAACTGATTCCACTGATGAACAACAGCACATTGGACTGAACCATGAACATGAACCATCAAACCAGATGGTTTTGTGTTTACCGAGCATGAAAACAGACAAAAAGCTTGAACTTTAAAGGTGACGGTAACATGACATGAGAGGTTAAAGGTCACTTTGACCTCAGATGCTGAAATCTGAGTTGTGGCGGGTTGTTGCCACTGGGTGGCAGTAAAATCCTGTTAGTTAACAGTGAACAGTTCTAGACGCTTGTTTAAATGAAACTCCAAAAGCTGAGCTCTGGTTACACAGTTTTGGATGAAGCTGAGCCAAAGATGCTTTAGTCTCTGTGTGATTCACTTATTCTGATTCCAGCAAGGATTCAGAAATCTGAAACCAGAACAGCTGGAAGATGATGGGGGGGTACATGAAGTAGGTAATTTGGATTATTGATTTTTATCAGAAAGAAGGCAAACAGAGTAAACTGCTCAGGTATGTAACACAGGAAAATACAATACTTAACAAGGAGCTGGGTCCATGGAGTGACTAAATCCACTGGAGCAATGATCTTGATGAGAACCAGCTGGTGGTGATGGCAGGAGGGAGACAGGTGAGGAGATGGCTGATTAAAACTCAGGTGAGGGCTCCCTCTGGTGGTTGGACGTGGAACTAGATGGTGGATCCCTGACAATATGCCAATTATGCAAAAATATTTAGTGTGTTACTTAAATATGACCTAGCTAGCACGTAGCCTAAATCGCCGTGTCTCCTGATGACCTTAAACCTATAAACACTCTTTTAAATTGTATTTTAGACATCAAGTCATGGACAAAACAGAAGATTTAATCATCGGTCCTGAAGACAAGAGAGAGAGGATTTGACCCAAACTCAATCATTTGAATCCTTCTCAGTGTGTGAGAAACCTGGACGTTCTTTTTGACTCTGAGCTGAATTTTATCCCTCATATCAAAAACCTCGTTAAGACAGGATTTGATCATGTCAAAAACATCACCAGACTCCGCCCATTCCTCTCTCTCTCCAGCACAGAGGTGCTGATGCATGCTTTATTTCTACTCCTTCAGATTATTGTGATGCCCTGCTCTCTGGTTTACCTCAAAAGTCTCTTTCAAACTTACAATTATTACAGAACTCAGCAGCTCGAGTTCTGACGAGGACCAGGGGGCGGGATCACATGACACCAGTTTTAAAATCTCTGCATTGGCTCTCTGTGCGTTTCAGGATTGATTTTAAGATTCTTTTAATGGTTTCTAAATGTTTTTAAGGTCTTGGGCCTTCTTATCTCAATGATCTTCTTGTTTTGGCAATCTGCCAGTCCAGCTCTTCCTCCTCTGTTGGCTCCGCCCTCCTAGCAGGACATCAGGTGGAGCTCATCACTGATCAGCAGTGTTTGCTTCCACTCTGTATAAAAGAGCTAGTGCAGATCTTTTCTGTAAGTGAAAAACTGAACCTGTGTGGAAAAAGGATACCAATGGAAAAACTGAAGAGACAGCCGGTAAGCCCTTCCTTTTCGTCCCCTGACTGACTACAATCAAGTTCTGGAAGACCTGCTTTTTGCTCTGGCAACTACTTACCTGCTGGTTGGAGCTGGTTTGATTACTTACTTGGTTTTCCTTCTGCTGTTCAAGGTTTTTCACCTGTGGATATTTTTCTAAAGAAACAGTTGACGTTTCCAAGTGAAGCTGTGGATGTTTCAAGAGAAACTGTGGATGTTTCAAGAGAAACTGTGGATGTTTCAAGAGGAACTGAGAAACTGTGGAGCTTTATCAAGAGAAAGCTGAGGAAAAGCCAAAGGAAAGCAAAAGGAAAACTCAAACAAAAGGAAATCTCAAAGCCAAGATCAAATCTAAAGTAAAAAACCAAGTACAAAGAAGAAAGAAAAGAAAGCTCAAGAACTCAGAGGAAAGCACAAGCTCAACTTGAACCTGTTTTGCTCGAAGCAAAAAACTGAAACAAAACCACCTCAGTAAACCACAACTAATAGACATCACTGTTTCGACTGAAAAATAAATGAAATTCTGAGTGAAATCCTTCTCAATCTCTTTATTCATGGTATCCTATCCTTTCAAGTGTGGGAATCCACATAGTTAAAAAACTGCAGCACTTGACAGTGAAAAACCGTCTGAAGACTGGATCTGTAAAAAAGCCCTGGAAAAGAAGGATCTGTGTCACGGTGAAGACAAGATGGCTGACTCTGTGATTCTGGAGCAGCTGAAAGCCAGCAGAACATCAGCAAAGCGTCAGTTCTCCCGTCTAGCCAACAATGTGATTAGAACCCACACCATAATGTCTGAAGAGGAGCTCAAAGAAAGTTTTAAAAAGCTTGCAATTGAGGCAAACAAAGTTATGGAAAGCAATGATGATGTTGAAGCCCAATACAATGCAGAAAATCAAACGGAGCAGAGTGCAAGTGGATTAACTAAGCAGCAGAAGGCCGATTTGGAGAAATCTGCAAGTGAATGTGAGCAGAAACTGAGTGAGCTGAAAAACCTGATACAGACAACATTGTGGGACACCTATGGAGAAGAAGAGCTGGTGCTGGCAATACAAGCTGCTGAAACAGAAGCAGATCGAGTGGAGTCGATTCAACCCAGTGAATACAGTGAAGCCTTCAATTTCATGATAGAGCACCTGAGGTCTTTAGTGACTACTGCAAAAGAAGTGCATTTGAAGTGGAAGTGCTGGGCTCCACCAGCAGAGCAAAAAGAGTTTCAAAGTCGCATCCGATGCCTTGAGCTTAATCTGCCCAAGCTATTCTCACGAAAAGCAGACTTCATCCAGGCAAAAGCAAGAGAAGATTCTGAGAGGGTGATGAATGCAAGTGCATTAAGTTACACCACGCCTGCCATTAAATTGAAGCCAGCCTCTCTCCCAAAATTCACTGGAGTCAGACGTGACTTCTATCGTTGGAAAAGAGACTGGGAGGCCCTCCAAATGCAAGGGGAACCAACCGGCTCGAGGGAGGTTAAAAAGTTTCAACTTCTCGATAGCATTGATGAGAGGACTGCTAGAGATCTTCGCCTGTCAAACTGCAAAACGGCAGATGACATTTTCCGCGTTCTTGGGAACAGATTTGGGAATAAAGCTTCAATTGCCATAGAAATTGTAGAAGAACTACAGAGGATCCCAGCCATCAAGACTCAGCAACCAAAGAAAATAATTGGGCTGATACAGTCTGTTGAGAGAGCCCTCCTGGACCTGAAGGACCTTGGTGAAACTGGAGCCATAAGGAACCCACTTGTCACCAAATCAATTGAGAGCAAACTCCCAGATGTCCTGAAGAAGGAATGGCTTCTTTATGTGCTAGAAAAGGATGAGGACAACCGATTTGACAGTCTGCTCACTTTCCTAAAGAGCCAGGAAGCTATATATGAGCAGCTGGACCAATTGAGTGAAGATCCATCAAAATCCAGGCCTGAACCAAGACAAGCCCAGACCAGGACTTCAAACCAAAGCCAACCTCTAGGGTGTGTCGTCTGTGGGGACACCAAACACAAAAGAAAGCTATACTTCTGCAGAAAGTTTCGAACACTCAAACTATCAGAGAAAAATGATGCTGTGAGAAGACTGGGAGCATGCAGAAGATGCTTGGAGGTTCACTCTGAAGATGACCACTGTAAATCAGAATTCCTCTGCAAGAACCCAAGTTGTAAAGACTCACGAACAGCAGAGCATCACATCTACCTGTGCCCACAGAAGATCAAAAGCAGCACAGTGGGAGGAGGCAAAAGTAGGAGCTATACTGATGCCCAAGAAGACTTCGTCAGAAGACTCCCACCTGAGCTTGCAGAGCAATGTCGCAGCGTCTTTTCAAACACGGTGTCCAAGACAACACGCACCTTAAACCAGCAAAGTCTTCTGGAAAAATATGACCTGGTGGAGTGGCCCGTTATCATGATGCTTCTTGAGGTCACAGCCAATGCAGGACAAAAGATCGGCACCTTAATCGACCTTGCATCAGACACAAATTATATCACGCATGAGACAGCTGAACGTCTGAACCTCAGAAGTGAAATCATAAAGCTCATTGTCCATGGAGTTGGCGGTATGGAGGTCACTGTAAATACCAAAAGATATTTCCTAAAGATCCGGGTTAAAAATGAAAAAGGCACCTTCAAGTCCCACCAATTAATCTGCTATGGCCTAGACACAATTGCAGACATCAATAAGCATGTCACAGCTAAGCAGCTCCAGAAGTTCTTCCCTGATGTGCCGCTCAATGAACTGCAGAGGCCAAGAAAAATCCAGCTTCTAATAAGCCACAAAGAAGGTCGACTTGCCCCTCAAAAAATGCGTACAGTGGGCGACCTTGTGCTTTGGGACGGACCATTAGGAAAGACTGTAGCTGGAACTCATCCTGAACTGTTTGAAAAAGCCACTGTTTCAGCTCACATGTCACGAACACATCTGGCAAGATCTATGAGGACTGCTGCCGTGAAATATCAAGAGCTCACCTGTGCCATACCAGCCAGCCAGCATTCTTTCTCTTCTGCTACCACTCGTGACTTCTTTGAATGGTGGAAGTGGGAAAGCATTGGAGCTGCCTGCAACCCTAAATGTGGTGGCTGCCGCTGTGGAAATTGCCATCCTGGTGGCAAGGACATGACTCTAGCTGAGGAGCGTGAGCTGGAAACGGTGAAGAGCGGCCTAAAGTATGTTCGTGCGGATGAACACAGTGAGAATCCCCACTGGCACGCAAGCTATCCATGGGTTGAAAACCCATCCTCTTTGCCAAATAACAGGAAAGCAGTAGAGGCAACCTTCCTTCGAACAGAGAAGCAGCTGGCCAAAGAACCACAGTGGAAAGCTGCATACGCCGCTCAAGTTCATGAAATGGTTGACCGTCAAGCTGCTAAAAAGTTATCCAATGAGGATCTACTTGCCTGGACTGGACCGACCTGGTACATAAGTCATTTAGTCGCTCCAAATCCTCACTCGGTAACAACTCCAGTGAGACTGGTTTGGAATAGCAGCCAAAAGTACAAAGGCCAAAGTCTAAACGACCTCCTTTTGAAAGGCCCAGACGTCCTCAACCCCATCCGTGCAGTCCTTCTCAAGTTCCGCCAAGGTTCTTTTGCAGCTCTGGGGGACATCACTAAGATGTACAACTCTGTTTGGCTGGAAGAACAAGAGGTCCATCTTCACCGATTCCTGTGGCGGGATTCTGAAGAGGAGGAGCTGGAGGAGTTTGCAATCACGAGAGTCAACATTGGAGACAAGCCGGCCGGTTGTATAGCCCAACTAGCTATGAGAGAAACAGCCAACCTACCTCAATTCAACCATCTCCATGAAGAGCGTAGAGTGCTACATGAACACAGTTATGTAGATGATATCTTGACATCTCACAATGACCTGGAAAGGCTCAAAACCATCACAACCAATGTGGAGTTGATCCTAAAAGCAGGAGGGTTCGCATTAAAGCCATGGGTCTTCTCTGGGCAAAGGAGAGAGGAAAAAGAAGAGCAGTCTCCAAAGATTGTCGTTTTACCAAACCAGCTCAAAGACGAAGACAACAAGGCGCTTGGTCTTGGATATATGGTAGAAGAGGACAAGCTGCGCGTGATGGTGAAAATAAACTTTTCAAAAAGGAAGAAAAAGATGAGACTTGGTCAAGACCTGCTGCTGGAGGACGTGAGAGCTCAGACACCAGACCCACTGACAAGACGTGAACTGCTGAGTCAAGTTGCCGGACTGTACGATCCAATTGGCCTGACTACCCCTATGAAACAAAAGGGGGCCATTTTGGTTCGGCGGGCCTTTCAGGAAGCAAAGCTAAGAAGTGGCAATAAAGACACGTGGGACATAGCTCTCTCTGAAAAGCTCCGTGATGATGCTATGAATTTGTTTGAGGAGTACGTCCAATTAGCAAAAGTCACGATCACCAGAGCCTTGACCCCACCAGATGCCACAGCTGAACCCCTTGCAGTTACATTTTCAGATGGCAGTGAACGCTCCTATGGTGCCATCTTGTATCTGCGATGGAACTGCACAAAAAACATCACAGTTAGACTTGTTGAGTCTAAGGCAAAGTTAACGCCACTTGATCACAAGGGGGACGCTGTCAAAGCTGAACTGTGTGGTGCAGTTTTCGCCAGCCGCCTGAAAACGTACTTTGAACAACATTCCCAGATCAAAGTCTCTCAGTGGTACCATCTGGTGGACAGTCGGACAATCCTTGGTGCTATCCAACGCGAAAGTTATGGCTTTCAAACATTTTTTGCCAACAGGATTGGTGAGATCCAGAATAGCACAAGAAAACAGGACTGGTGGTGGATTCCCGGGCAGTTCAACATAGCTGATATCATAACCCGAGGGGCTGGACCAGAAAAGCTGTCAGAAGAGTCAGAGTGGCAAAATGGGCCAGATTTCCTGAGTCTTCCAGTAAGCGAATGGCCAATCATGTCAGCAAAAGATGTGACTGAAACTGCCCGAGAGAGTATTTGTAAATTACAAAAGAAATCCTTTGTGGCCGCACTGACAAGAGCCCAAACCAAGACAAGACAAGTAGATCAAAGTCATATGTGTCTAGCACCATCAAAGTCAAGTGAAACTCAAAAAGCCACCCAGAGACCACCAGCCGGTGAGGCCGTCAAAAATCTATTGGAGGAACACCGATTTAGCAGTTTGACTTGTCTAGTAAAGACTATAGCCTGGATCTGGAGAGCAGCCAAAGCCTTTGCTGCATCAAGCAAGGCTCTAAAAACAGCAAAGTGGGAGGCAATTCCAGAAAAAGGAACCATCACTGCCATGGAACGTCAAGATGCTCTAAGAGACATTTTTCTCGCTGCACAGCAGGGAGTGACATTCCCACCTACCACCACAGACCGCCTTGTAGTCTACAAAGAGCCTCAAACTGGGATGCTAGTCTGTGGTGGAAGGATCCAAGCATTTGAAAAGGATGGAGTTTCTGTTCCTCTTCTACCCCACAGTGCCTGGGTTTCCATATTGTTGGCCCGTGAGGCTCACAACAATGGTCATGAGGGAGCATCTGCAACACTACTGAAGATGAGAAGGAAAGCCTGGGTCGTCCAAGGTAGAAAAATCGCCCAAAAAGTCATTGATAGCTGCATCTATTGCAAAAAGTCAAGAGCAAAAAAATGCCAACAAATGATGGGGGACTTACCTAAAGAGAGATCCAGACCTGCAGCTCCTTTTGAATTCACCACTGTCGACCTCTTCGGTCCATATCTTGTTAAAGATGAAGTTAAGAAGAGGGTTACAATGAAGGTTTGGGGCATCGTCTTCAGCTGTTTAGCCAGCAGGGCCATTCATACGGACCTGGTTAGCACTTTATCCACTGAGAGCTTCCTGATGGCATACAAGCGGTTCACTGCTTTGAGAGGTCACCCAAGAAAAATCTGGTCTGACCCCGGAACAAACTTTATTGGAGCCAAACCTGTCTTGAAAGAGCTCTATCAGTACTTGGACAGCCAAGATAAAGCTACACTGGAAGAAAACTTTGCACAGAACAGAACGGAATGGGAGTGGAAGATCCAACCAGCCGATTCTCCTCACCGTAATGGTGCAGCTGAGGCCGCTGTTCGTATCATCAAAAAAGCACTTCAGAGCCTAGGTAGAGAGACTGGTCTCACGTACAGTGAACTCCTAACAACTGTGCAACTGGCTGCCAATCTTGCCAACGAGAGACCAATAGACGCCAGAGTCCAAAGCAGTGAGGAATCTGTGCAGTATGTGACGCCCAACTCTCTTCTCTTGGGACGTGCATCTTTAAAAGGCGATGTTGTGACTTTCAACCACAAAGGCTACTCGTTCAAAAGGCTCCAGGAAATGCAAAATCAGGTCAACAAGTTCTGGAAGGCCTGGAGCCAGCTCGCTGGTCCCAATCTGTTCATAAGAAGCAAGTGGCACACCAGACAAAGAAACGTTGCAGTCGGTGACATTGTCTGGGTGTGTGACCAGAATGCTTTAAGAGGTCATTTCAAGCTTGGACGTGTCATAAGTGTCAATCCTGATGCCCGTGGTGTAGTTCGGGATGCCAACATCAGGACCGTCTCCAGCTGTTGTGTTCCAGCGACGGTACCTGGACCAAACCAACCAACCAAAGTTCTGAGTAGTGACATCCATCCAACCTTCCTGCACAGAGATGTTCGTCGTTTAGTCGTTTTACTTCCGGTTGAAGAACAGGTAGAAAGCTACTAAACCCTGACCGGCAGTTCGCCCAGAGTTGTGTGATCATCCCAGCGATCACCGGGGACGATCAAGTGGGAGGTGTTTTGGCAATCTGCCAGTCCAGCTCTTCCTCCTCTGTTGGCTCCGCCCTCCTAGCAGGACATCAGGTGGAGCTCATCACTGATCAGCAGTGTTTGCTTCCACTCTGTATAAAAGAGCTAGTGCAGATCTTTTCTGTAAGTGAAAAACTGAACCTGTGTGGAAAAAGGATACCAATGGAAAAACTGAAGAGACAGCCGGTAAGCCCTTCCTTTTCGTCCCCTGACTGACTACAATCAAGTTCTGGAAGACCTGCTTTTTGCTCTGGCAACTACTTACCTGCTGGTTGGAGCTGGTTTGATTACTTACTTGGTTTTCCTTCTGCTGTTCAAGGTTTTTCACCTGTGGATATTTTTCTAAAGAAACAGTTGACGTTTCCAAGTGAAGCTGTGGATGTTTCAAGAGAAACTGTGGATGTTTCAAGAGAAACTGTGGATGTTTCAAGAGGAACTGAGAAACTGTGGAGCTTTATCAAGAGAAAGCTGAGGAAAAGCCAAAGGAAAGCAAAAGGAAAACTCAAACAAAAGGAAATCTCAAAGCCAAGATCAAATCTAAAGTAAAAAACCAAGTACAAAGAAGAAAGAAAAGAAAGCTCAAGAACTCAGAGGAAAGCACAAGCTCAACTTGAACCTGTTTTGCTCGAAGCAAAAAACTGAAACAAAACCACCTCAGTAAACCACAACTAATAGACATCACTGTTTCGACTGAAAAATAAATGAAATTCTGAGTGAAATCCTTCTCAATCTCTTTATTCATGGTATCCTATCCTTTCAAGTGTGGGAATCCACATAGTTAAAAAACTGCAGCACTTGACACTTCTTTTAAAGTATGAACCCTCGTGGACCCTGAGGTCTTCCAGCACCGGCCTGTTATTGTTCCTGAGGTGAGGACCAAAACTTATGGTGAGGCTTTGTTTCATCATTACGGTCCTCGCCTCTGGAACAGCCTGATGGAGAACCTCAGGGCCGCAGAGACCACAGAGGATTTTAAGAAGAGGTTCAAGACCCACCTTTTAATTCTGCTTTTAGCTGATATATTTGCCTATTTATTAAATTAGGTTTTATTCATTTATTTATTTATTTAATTTATTCATTTATCTTTCTTCATTATGGATTTTATTTATTATTTAATGGAGTTAATCTCAATTTTAATGTTATTTATTTATTTTATCTATTTTAAATACATTTTATGTATTTAATTTGATCATCTCACCATCATTTTAACCCCAGTGTTTCCTGTGGGGATCTATCTATCATATCAGGGCTTGCTGGCTTGGTCTGGGGTCGTTGCCGTGGTTCTCGCCCTTGCGGGGCGGCTGGAGTCCTGCCCTGCCAACCCAGTCTCCTTCTAAAACGTGCAGTACCTACGTTTGTCCACAGGGAAAAACGTAGCAGTTTCACAAAAACGGGGTTTAAATTGTGGAATTGCTACGTTTCTTTTTCTCATGCATTCTCTATGGGGGCCACTCCTGATCACGTGACCTTTGAGTTGCAGCCTGCCGTGAATAGAAAATATGGCGGTTATTCACTCTTTTTTCAGTGAAAAAAACCAACAAAATAGGATATTTTGAGAACAATTCTTTATTTTTATGACATTTCTAGCGAGAAATATACCCTTTACTATCATAATATACCTTCGGCGTCGACATGCAGCTTGCAGTTTATTTGTTTCGTTCAACATTTTCTGCAAACGGGCTCTGAATTCGTAAAATAGCAACGTTTACGTCCGTCACAACCATGGCCATATTTTGAATAAGGGAATCTATATATACATTTAAAAAAAAGCTTCATTGTAGACATGAACATAGATAAGACAACGGAAGAGATATAATATATATATATTTAAAAAATAAAACTAAACGCATTGATTGAGCCAGGGCTCGGCTTACTCGACATACGTCATTTCCGGGAAATCCTTTTCACGGTCTGCTAAAGACTACAAACCTACTACAAATATTTTTCTTCTTCAGTTGTTTATTTTCTCCGCCAGCACAAACACGTTGATAACAATAATTTTGGCTGCAGCATCCCACTGCAACTCGTCATAATAAACTGTGCACACTTGTTCTTGTTTCTTGTTTCCGATATATGTCTAAAATAAATAAATAAAATAAAAACAATCGAACGGAGAGAATAACTCCAACCTGTGGTTTTTTCATGTATCTTTGAGACTTCCCATCGTCTGTAATGCAAAAAAAAAGATACAACCAGGCCCTGTTTCGATGTTTTTTTCTTGCCAGAGACAGTCGGCTTTGTTTAACGCTGTATAGTTTATGTATTCATTTTTTTAAACGTTGCTATGGCAGTAACCAAGGACGCTGACGGTGGACCGGAAGAAAGCTGCTGTTGCGTCACGTTTTAAACGCGTTAAATAGCAATACCTTACTTTGATTCAAAAATAGCTCGTCTACAGAAAAAGAACATTACATTTCACAAACCAGAGCATAATATCAAAATAATTCATTGTTTAAAGGGAATTTAACAATTTACAGTAATTATGCACGTGACTACCCATAAATCTTTTTTGCGGAACTTCATCAGAATAAGGGAAATCGTTGTTGCTTGCTTGTTTATTTATTTTACAGCGACAAAAATTGCAATGAGTTTTTAAAACGTCAATAAGGTTTAGCTGAAAAGAAAGAATCATCCTAAATGTTTAAATGGGAGGGGGGGAAAGCCGGTCCAAACGACCCCCCCCCCCTCTCTCTCTCTCTCTCTCCTTTTTTTTCTGACGTAACTGAATGTGACGCCCATTACCTATTTAATCCACCTGGAGATTTTAAATATTGTAAATTGACCGCAATGGATCCCGTAGGAGACGACGTGGACGACGCTTTGTTTATTGCAGACGCGCTTTCGGAAGAATTCAAGGTAGGGTATATTTTATGGCATTGTCGAATTTCGACAGTGGCTTGTTGTATCAGATAACTGTTGACTGTGTTTTATATTTGTACTTTGTTGTTAAATGTATACAGCATGGAGAACCGTCGGAACAAGGTCCGTTGTCTTTTGTTTGGCACGAAGAAGACGAAGAAGGACATCCTTTACCCAAACGACGTAGAACGGGACAGCGGCGCAAACCTATATCATCAAAAAGTGAGGAAACCTGTTTACAGTATCTGTTGCACCTTTCAAACAACGGAAAAGGAAATAGTTGCAGACAATATGGCTGCACGAGGCTAGGCCTCAGGCCCAACATTGTGGGGGGTTGTGTCTGGGTTGGGGAGCCGGACCAACACAAACAACAACCTCTAAAGATGTCCCGATCCAATCACGTGATCGGAAATCGGGCCCATCACGTGTTTGAAAACTCGATCGGAATCGGGCTCCGTTGTCCGATCAGGATCGGATATTTCATTGATTCTTATGATCAGCGCTTTATATTTCAATCTTATTATTCCGGATAAATACTCCACTAGAAGTCTTCATGTCACGAACAGATCACAAAATGTTATTTCCGGAAAACGCAGCAGAAAACAGCAACAGCTCAAGCAGAGGACTGATGTAAAGTTAGCCAGCTAGCCGATCACGTATTCAGACTTCCGGGATCAATAACTCTTTTGAAAACGCTTTAAACTGACAGCTAGTGTCTCTAAACAACAACCTCTAAAGGCATTTCAACAGAAAAAGACAGAGTTTGGCTTTCTTTAATGTTAAGCTCTTCGTGCTCCAGATAAACAAATGGCTAACTGGCAGATGCTAACTGCTACATGCTAGCGCCGTGACTCAACTCCTTAGGACCCGAGCTTTCCTCTGATATGCCTGTTTTATTTATCTGAAAGAGGAATACAAGTTAAGAAAATTAACTCCTCTGATAGGTTAGTCACTAAACTTTCTCACATGACTAATTATCACTTATAGAACAAGAAAATACGATTTATTTTTTCAAGTTTATATTTGCTTTATTTTTACTTGTTTATCAAAGCTACCTCACTGAAGTGTTTTATTTAAGTTTTCTAATGATAAAATAATGTTAATGAAATATAAATAAGACACAAATCTGTTTATTCAATTTGTTAATGTTTTAAATGTGTTACAAAAGTATTGGATCGGGACTCTGTATCGGCGAATCCACAAAGTCTACATAATCCAATGACTGAATCGGATCGGGCCCAAAAAAACCTGATCGGGACATCCTTACTCTAAAGGCATTTCAACAGAAAAAGAAAGATTATTGTTTCTTTTTAATGTTAAGCTCTTCGTGCTGCAGACAGATGGCTAAACGGCAGCTGCTAACTGCTACATGCTAGTGCCAGGATTTAACTCCTTAGGACCCGAGCTGTTCTTTGATATGCCTGTTTTTATTTATGTGACAGAGAAATAACAGTTAGAAAAGTTAACTACTGTAACTACTAATAAAACCGAAAATTTGATGTCTCAAGAACTTAAAAAGAAGCACATAAATTTAAAAATAAATAAATAAAACTAATACATTAAAAACAAATAATGATATCAGCTATTCATGAACACTCATCAAATTTTATGTTAAAACGAAGTAATGATTTATAAAGAATTTTAAATTAGGACAATCACATTTGGTTAAAAATGTTCAATAGCTCTGAATATGTTAAAGATAAAGTCACTAAACTTTCTCGCATGACTAATGATCACTTATATAACTAGAAAATATGATTACTTTATTTAGGTTGGACATTTTATACAGTATCGGTAATACTCTTTTACTACTACTGGTTGTATTGAAATGGCTTTAAATTTAATTTCCCTCACAGTGTTATTAATCTTATCTCAGTGTATCAATATTTTAAGTAATTTAGTTAAAACAAAAATTCTTTTAATAGTAGTGCAGTATTCAAAGGCATACATTTGTTGCTAGAGCAGTCAAAGACTAGTATTTGTGCAGTCTAATTCTTAATTTTCAAATTCATTGTCATTTTATTTATTAACCAAAATATTTATTTACTAAATTCAGAAACTTCAACTATGGCTGCAACTCAATCAATGGAACAGTCATGCATGCCATCTACAAGTGGACAGCAGGACGTACCTGGAACTTGCACTCCAGATATAGGTAAGGAATTGTTACAGTTGTACTCAGAACGTTTATTCAGAAGTTGCAAGCAAAAAAAATCTTTTGATAGCAGTAAGATGTACAGTATCAGAGACAGAGTTGGTCCAGCTGCATATTACATTTTTATTTATACTATACCCCTAAATAGGATCCCTTATCAAAGAAGTGCAAGACCTTTTGGGGCCTGCTGAGGATCCAGCTCCATCAGATTGGACAACAAGAAAAGCCTCTTCCTTGGAAAAGTGGACCGTCTTGAGACCTTTTATGGTGAATCAGATGTTGCTATCTGAGAAGCCAAAAAGGGGCTTTGCCATTACTGTCGTTCTGAGGCTGCAGTAATAGTGTGTCATGACTGTTTGCCAAGGCCGCTTCATTGTGCGTCATGTGATCTAACAATACATGACAGCATGGTTCTTCACAATCGATCTGCTGTGGTGGAGGGGTTTTACAGGCCTCTTCCACCAACTACATTTGTCAAGAAAGACGGAGGGAATTTCACCTACCAGGAAAGAGGTACTTATTTTAATTAAGATCATATAAGCCTTTTAAATTTGAAATCTTGAAATAGTCTTTTGTGGAAATAAAACTGTCGCAATAAGCGTTTTAAAATGTTTTAACTTGTTTTACTTTGTCTACTTTTCTAGTGTGCCTTTTGCCTGTCGCCCTTCCGCGCTGTGACTGCTCAACTGGTCATACAGAAGTTTCAGCTGGAAAACAAGTGATTCTGATAGGAATGAATGGTACCTTTTTTTTTCTTTTTTATTTTTTTTCCTTACCTTAATAATTCTTACAAAGTAATAATATAATTGGATTTATTTCTTTTAAAGGACGATACAACTTGTCCCTTCCAACAGTCAGTTGTTCATGTGGAAAAATTCTGGATGTTGGCATTGGTGATTTGGTGGACAGTGGATACTGGCCGGCCACAGTAAATTTTGAGACTCTGTACACCATGGATCTGTTCACTTCGTACGAAGATCTTAAAATTACTGCACCAGCAATGTCACGGCATGCTTTTATTGGCATGCTTGAACAGCGCTCTAAAGTTTTTGGACGAGTAAGTTATCCAATTGAAGCAACAACAAGTTTTACATTGACTTTGATATCTTAATTTTTGGTTTGTTTTTTAATCCAGAGTGGTAAAATCTGCGGCGACACTATGCAGACATCTTTTCTGGAATGGTGCTATGCAAAATTTGAAGTGGAGAAGCTTTCCCAAGTGCATCACTTTGAGTGCCCAGCATGCACACCCTCCATGTTGGCTGTGGCTGTGGATGGGAACCGCAAGCTTTACCGCTTCAGAAGCCAACCAGGGTATGGGTAAACATTCATTTTTAATGTTCTTGTGAATTTTCTATTAAGATATGTAACAATTTGTATTTTGATTTAATCAGACCTGATGGGTTTTTTGACGGCGTCTTTATGGCAAAAGATGCTGAGGTGGCCTCCTTTGTGGACTACATCCATGAATCGACACAACATGTAAAGTCTATTTTTTTTTTTTTTTTAAATTAATTGCCTCTTCAAAAATGCTGCATAATTTTTCAAGTACAACAATCAATTCCGTATATCGTTTTTTTTTTCTAATCTCTAATAGAATCCCGGAAAGGGAAGGTGTGGCACAGCCGAGTGGCTTGCAGCACGGGAAACCTCTCACAAATCTGCCAGCAAAGTGGATGAGGAAGGTGTAGAGGTTGCTGTGTGCCGCCACGGGATTTTGTTGAAGGCCCTCAATATGTTCCGTGGAGAAATTTTTGCCTATCCACTTTATCTTCAAAAAGTACTAACCACAAAGAATGTCGAGTTTTTCTGCTCTGATGTGATATGCAAATATTGGCCGTATTTGCAGAGGGTTGTGCGCCACTGCCCTGAATTGCAGGACTTGTTGGTAATGCGTCCCTTCCTATCAATCATGCACGCAAAAGCCCATTCCTGGATGTGTGAGGTGATCTTTGCAACTTTTTTGCACTGCAATTTTTTTTTTTTTTTATCTTAAACCTCATGCTAACAATAACGAATCACATTTGTTGCAGTTGCAATGGGGTGGACGAAACCAGGATGGAGCAGGAGCGACCATAGGGGAGGAGGTTGAGCAAGTGAACAGCTTCCTCTCCGGGCAGCTATCTGTTCTAAGTACATGTCCAAAGCTGGTAAATATACTATAGATTCACTTAAATTGTTTTCTGTTTGTTTTGCTGGGTTAATAATACATTTTACTTGAAGTACGCACAGACATGCTTACCATCCAGGCCATTGGATGGAACAAGCGGAAGGTGGAAAAGCTGGACCTGACACTGGCCAAAAGATATATCAAGGTAAAAACTTAATATTTGCTTGTCTATGATGCTCGGACTTCTTTCTCTTATGATTTTATTGCTTTGTTTTTGACAGACTGTACAGAGGATTTCTGAAGCTTCGGCAGATCTTGGAAAGCTGACTCAAGATCTATCTATACAAGAAGATATGGTCCAGCAATGGGTGTCTGATGTCAAAGAGTGGGCTGCAGGTACTTTAAAAATTAAAGATGGATAAATGAGGCACACACTGATTTTCAAGCAAGGGTGATCATCCCAATCGAAGCTTGTGAGTAGATCGCGGGGCATCAAAAATTAAAAAAAAAAAGGATAAAAAGATTTGCACAGCCCATGATTATTCTCAATGTTAAGTACATCTCTTGATTTAGCAGAGCAGACAAACATCCTTTATGTGCGTCACTTTATATCAATGTTAAAACAACATTGAGCACTCAGAGCCTCTTCCAGCTCGGCTACATGTGAGGCTTAGGGTTCCTGTCTGAAGGGGTCAGAGCCCGCTTAATGTGCTATGTTGTATAGAAGTGTGCGCTGCATTCCTCAACCAGGCCCTACAGAAAGCCAAAGTGGACAATTTCTGATGGCTTCAGCTCCTAGGTGTCCTTGATCTGGCCAATGTAATATTACAATTTGCGCAATCAACTCTGAGGGCTGGCAGATTTGTTGAAAGTATTCCGGTTGGCTTGTGTGCACCCTAAAAACCTAACTCTACAGTGCTACTGACATGACAATTAAGAACACATGAAAGTGGGAGCCCTCTTAACTTCCACTCCTTTTTTAAAAAAAAAAAAAAAAAAAAAAAAAATGGTCCGAAAATGTTTTGGTTTTTTTTTCTACAAGAATTTTAATTATATTGTCTTTTCTCTCTACAAGAACCAACTGGTCATAATGATCTCGAAAAGACCATTGAAGGACTCTATCTCAGCATAAAGCAAAGGAAATACAACCTGTACCGCAAGGCTGGTGAGGGATATGTCTTTTTGCGATATCTTTATTGGCTTATCCTGAAGTTGGATAGTTTAATAAAAAAAATTTTTAAAATAATTTTACAGATGGCAACAAACGGCGACATCAACTGCGAAAAAAGATTGCGTCCGAAAAAAGAGCCCTGGAAGATGCAATCAGAAAAAGAAACGCTGATTTGGATGAATCCGACAAATTGCCATCAGCTGATGCACTTTTGGCTGTTGACAACTATTCCTGGCCTTGGGAATGTAAGTGTATTGTTTGAATCAAAACAAAAATGTTTTAAATGAAGTGAAGCCCATGTAAATGCCTAAATTCAATTCTAGAGGTATTTGAAACTGCTGAATTCTAGGTCACGGCAACATGGTTCAGAAGAAACGGCTTTTTGACAAAGTGATGCTGCTGACAAGGCTGAAGGAGGAAGAGGTCATCGTTGTTAGAGAAGTTAAACAGCATTGGGAGTACTTGAGAAGTGCAGCTGGGATGATGCAAGAGCTTACCTCTCAGATTTCTGAGGGGATCACTGAGCCAAGTTTGTCCTTTTTTAAATTTTTTATTTAAATGCATGCTTTTTTTTTTTGTTCTAATTTACTTTGTCATTGTCAGGCAACATGGATGCATTGACAGATGAAGGACGAGATGGGCTACAGTGTTTGCTGAAGAGAAGGCTGGCAGAACTTTGTGCTCAGCAGGATGCTGCTCGCAAGACCTACAAACAAGTTTTGGGAAAGCAGGCGTTGTGCTTGGATGACGCCACAGAAGAAGAAAGCATAGACAGTAGTTCCTCTGAAGAAATTTAACACCCTAAACAATTTAACAATAAATGATCTTGTATGAAACTGGATTTTTTTGTGTGTATTACTCTTCATTTTAAAAATTAGTTTTACAATGCCATCCTTTTTTTTTTTTTTTTTTTTTTTTTTGTTACATATTTAATTTAAACTCTATTTGGAAATTTGTAGTATTGCTAGCCAAAACTTTGTTTCTTTTTTTTTTTTGTGCTACTGCACATCTACCTTCTTTATTTTTTGGGAGACCACCCACATCCAGCTCCTTGCCACTTCTGCCTGCAGCAGCCAACAGATTCTGCTTTAACACCAGCTTATTCCTCTGCTCTGATGATACTGGGTGGCTGAAATCTTTAAATTTGCTCCCCTGAGATAGATAGATATAGATATATATATACCAGATTGACTTAAAAAATGGTAATTTTGGGGTTTTTAATATTGCAGCATTCATTCAACAACACTTATAAGTCGAGATGATGATCTTAAACCAATAAATTCTATAAGATGAGCTCTGGTATTGCTTGGAAATATTTGAAAATAAACAAAACGGTTTGAGATTTTTAATTGGTAAAGTTGACATGCCGATACTAATGGACTAAAAAAGTCATCAATCACAAATTTTAATATTTAGTGTCTGTAATCTTTCAGGCTTGTTTGAATTTTCATATAAATGTATTCAATGGAATAAATCATCCTTTCTAGAGAGGAGTGATGGCTACCATGCAAGCCTTTCTATCGGCTGCATCCCCTGAGTCCTCCAGAAGCGAATAGACCAGAGTTGTCCAAATCCAAGGCTCTAGTGCCAGCGCCCTGCTGCTGCTGCATCTGCCTCCAGCCCAGGTGTAAAAAGCCATGGGAAGGATCAAGCAAGGACCACACAAAATCTTTGAGTCCTCAGAGCATGTACCAATGAGCTGACAGACATCCTCACCTCCATATTCAACGTCTCAGCCAGAGAATTGTCTCCTGCTTTGAGACCCCCACCATTGTCCCCCTCCCTGAAAAAACCTCTCCCACGTGCCTGAATGACTAGAGACCAGTAGCACTCCAGTCATTATGAAGTGCTTCGAGAGAGTGCTGCTAACCCACATTCAGAGCAGCATTCCAGACACACTAGACCCCTGCAGTACGCCTACTGGCCCAAAAGGTTCACCTCAGATGCTTCTGCAGCTCTGCATCTCTTTCACATCTGGAGAATAATGTCTCCTACATCAGGATGTTCTTTATTGACTGCATCTCTGCATTCAAAATGGTTGTTCTCCACAAGCTCACCCACAAACTGTTCTCCCTTGCACTACAGCCCATCATCGGTGAAAACAGGACCTCAGCCAGCATCACCAATGTTGGCAGTCCACATGGTTAAGTCCTCAGTCCCTTTCATCTACATCTTGTTCACCCACTACTGTACAAGCTCTCATCAAAACAAAACAATTCTGAAGTTTGAAGATGACACCTCGGTGATAAGACGCATCACTGGCGGGGACGAGGTAGCCTACAGGAGAGAGGTGGCTTCTCTGGTGACTTGGTGTGAGGACAACAACCTCACCCTCAACACAGATAATACCAAGGAGATGATAGTGGACATGAGGAAGGAGAGGAGCCCTCATCAGCCGCTGTTTATCCGGGGTCTGGAAGTGAACAAGGTTAGGAGCTTTAAATAACAAGGGGTCCACCTCAGCCGGGACCTCACCTACTCAACCCCACACAGCTAGTGAAGAGGGCTCATCAGTGGCTGTACTTCATGATGAGGCTGAATAAGTTACTTTTGTGGCATTCAAAGTGAGCAGCAAAGTTAAAATTTCATAGTACAGGGAAAATTGTTTCCTTACTGTGCAAATGACAAACACTTTGAATCTCTTGAATCTTTAAGCACCTTTTGCTCTTGCATATATTTCTGTAATGTAACTAAAAGTAATATTTATACACTGTATGTTTTTTGGAAGTGTAAATGTCAACATACAATTGCAATAGATTTTAAGGCCTCATCTCTCAGAAATGCATTATAAACTATTGGTTAGGCCTATATCAGAAATAATTAACCCTTTAATGCCCATTGATAGAAATGTGCAATAAAGTACTTGGTATTCTAAATATTTTTGTTTGTATTTAGAGGAAAAATATGGATTTTTTTTTTTTTTTTTCAGTGGTGAAAATATTTTCAGGTCTTAATGGATGACAGTATTGTATATTCACCAATTTAACAGTTGTATGTGACAGGCTATAAACGTATTCACACACAAATTTTGAGTTACAGGTGGAACAAAAGTATCTGAAAAGGGACACGTTTGTTCATGGGCTTGCTCAACATAGGGGGAGGGGCGGTAACGACTGCGGTAATGAGCGCGCGCGCGAATTAAAGGACATACTTGCCAGGAAACAGAAGACTCCCAACGGTAAGACATTGAAAAGAAATGACAACCTGTATTTGAGCTTTCAAATACATACAGATGATGTATTACTATCTCTGGTCATGACTGGAATCTTAAAGATTTTAAGACCGAAACTGATATTTAAACTAGACCACAAGTAGTCACAGGGTCCGGTCAAGCAGAGCAGTTTCTTTTGTCTCTCGCTAACAATATATTTTATCAAAGTGAACGTTAATGACATTGTTTTACTTTTGTCATTTTTAAACCTTAGTTTCTAAATATATTTGGATTATTGTGGAAATGAGGCGGAGTTATACAGTTGAGTGACATTCCTTAATATTCTAGTTCCGCCAGCTTACTATCCGTGCTAGCAATCTAGACAGCGTCATTTATCGTCGCTGGTGGCATAAACTGAACTAATGCATAGGCGATTTACATTACTGCCATGTACTTCGTAGTATACATGTTTTGTTTTTGTGTATTTGTAAATAAAAGATACTTTGAGGATTTTTGTAGTAATTTTGAAAAATATAGGTGACTTTTTGTCAGTAACAAATATATCGTAACCTACCACTAATCTGTTACACCACAGCTAGTTGTTTTAAAATGTACACTACATTGTTTTTAAACATCGTCCGTCATTTTGTAGTTATAAAGCAACTAATTACAATAAAACGTTTTGCATTTTGACTAATCTCCTCTTTGTAGGCTACCACCGTGGAACCTTGATAAATAAAGTAAATGTTAATGTGAAGATGAATTGTTTTTTTGGAATTTTTAAAACAGTTTTTTCAATAATTCTAGAGTGTAAAAACGTTAGTTGTGAATTCAGCAAGAGAACTTAATGAGGTGTAACTTATTTAAAAGTTAATAGCATGTTTTACATATCATATCAAATTTAATATGAAATATATTTGGTAAAGGATGAACTCTTTCAAATAAAATATGAAATTACAAAGCTAAGAGTATGTTATCTTTAGGTGTATGTTCTTAAATTCATTAAGGTGAGCTGCAAGGTTACGTCCATGCATTTTTTTGCTGTGCTGAAATTTAATCACCTTATATATAAAATAATTTGTAGTCAAGTTTATTTCTCTTATATATTATGTCTTTTCAAAGCTGGAGAGTAATACAAATTCAATGGTTTTTCCAGAATAACTGCAAAGGTGTTTGTTTTACTAGATGATAAGATTCAAAAAGATAAATGAAACCATCCAACTTGTCTTTTCCTTTACATAATTTTTAGTGTTTAAATTATTGTAAGAAAATATCTTTATTTATTTATATATATCCTATTATCCACAGGTCAAGATGCCAAGAGGATCAACCACCAAACGTTGTGTCAGCTGCAAGGAAGAGATTGGTGTTGCTGCAAAGACTTGCAAAATATGCAAGGCAGTCCAGCCAACCAAACAAAGGCTGGCCAAAAAATGGACAAATTTAAAGCCAAAAAGGAGGGTTTGTTAGAAAACCAAAAAAAAACAAACTACCTCACATGTTCTGGACGAGGCATGGATTTTGGTACGTGTTTGACATTTGCAATAGTACTTCGAGGATGTATTACTGATGATATGACATTATTTTTCTTTTTAGGTGGAAAAGTTGCATACATTGGGCCACAAAGCTGTGTGTTCATTGCACGACCTGGAAAAAAGACCTCAACATTCCATACGCACATCATTCATCCAAAGTGGCATTTGGCAGATCATGCTGGAAGTGTATTGACAGGATGAAAGTTTTGTTTGAGATTGTAATCTCTGGTAAGACCTTCTATCTGATACAGTTTAAAATTTCAATTTATTTCTCAAGTTTAGTCATTGGACTTGTGCTTATCATTA
>ML136745.1:0-47483 GCA_003999625.1 Oryzias javanicus
TTATTAAGAAGCATCATAATACAGTTTGAAAGGCGATTTTTGGCTTAAATAATTTTTCATTCTTTTAAAACTTCTTTTTTTTTTAAAACAACTATTAGCAGATAAATGTGTGTTTTGGGGTCCAACTCTCTCCTGACAGAACGTGCAGAGCTTTGACCACACAGAAGATGAGTTTATGTCTGTGCCTGCAGATCAAGAGCACTAATGCAGCAAAGAATGATTGCTCTGTGGGGTGAAGAGGATGAGTCCACTACAGTGCTTTTTTTTCCTACCACTTGTGTTCTTTTTTGTATCTAGAACACAAAGGTTATGTTCCTCTACTTGCTTTTATGCTGTGTTGTGACTTTTAATGTTTTGTTCTTTGAAGAAGACATTAACAAACCAAGACAGCTCAAGAGTGTTCAAATCAACAAGGGATTAAAGCCAATAAAAAAGTAAATATGTCGATTGTCAACAACCTGGATATATTTTCCTTCTTCATCCTGTTGCCGTTGCTCGAGTCTCTTCCGTGATAAAAAAAAAAAATGCTATACTTTGAGTTAATGTTTTCCAATGAATTGCACCAAACTTACATTATTATTTTTGTGATATTTATTTAATCTTATTTAGCTTGATTTGGTTGAGTGCAGGACTGGCACATGAGATTTTAGGGTTTGATTCCCAGGGGGTGCAAAGACCTTCACGCTACTGCTGTGTAGCTACTAGGGGTCTGGGTCTCCCTGTGCTAGTCCCCAGCCCAGATAAATTACAAGGTTGTGTCTGGAGGGGTGGTGAGATAAAGTAAAAGGTGACCAGTAATTTTATTATCATTTGCTACTCAGAGGAAATATTTCTAAGTCTTTCACTCCTATGAGAGATGGTGTTTCAAAGATTTGTTTTTTTTGTTTTTTTTTAACTTTATCTCTATATTTTGAAACACAGAACACATTCATTTCAAGGTCTGAGGTTCAGGCCTCATTGGAAAAGATGTTGTTGATTTCTTTAACTCTTAAAAACAGTTGTTAAATTCAGCAGTTTAACTTAAGACAACAATACCTTTTAATTTAACCATGTATACCTGCTACATCTTGAGTGGTTTCTACAAGCCAAAGACAAATCACTTTGTTTTTGTAATTTGATTTATGCACAAGCTAAATAAAACGTTTAAGCCATCATTTTTCAACTTTTATAGGTCAAACATCACTGATGTCAATGAAAATGTCGAAAGAACATTTAAATAAGAATAAAGAAAAACAAAGGTTTTCAAAAATTTAATAAAATGGCCACAAACCACTTAAAACAGTGTACGACTATGTCATTAAATTAGAGTTTCTCGGTGGATTCATGAAGTTTTCAGAACTGAGGTGAATTTACTTCAAACATTTTTCTAGCATTTTCAATCAAGAATTTCGCTAATCACTGTTTTAACCCTTCCGCTCTCTTTGGGGTCCAGATGACTCCAACAACATATTGTTATGCAATTTCTTCCATGACAAATGTGGACAGGATTTTATGTCTGCCATGAACATTAGTGAAACTCAAAAATTGTGGGCTCCAGATGACCCCACTTTTAATGTAAACAATCTTAGGAGAGCAGAAGGGTTAAGGGAAAGTAATCATTCTTCAACCTTGTCAGACAGTTCAGCTAAAAATACCAAAAATTTACAACTGCTAGAAAATAATGTTCTGTTATCATGCCAGTTCAGCATGCTTATCAGAAAACTGTTGATTTTGTGCCTACTTTTGCAGTTAGAGGCACGTTTGATTCCTTTGTGCAGTCTCAGCTCTCTGTTAACTGGATACATATAAAAAGAGACTCAGGTTGAGGCTGCATTGTTACCATAATCTCAATTTTCAGCAGAACTAAAAGTAAAAACAAAAAAATTTATGCTGTTTAGTGGCACTTTTCTTAAGACGTTAGAAGGAACAGTCCTGACTTTTTAAAAATGCACAGGTTCTGTGTGAGAACTGTGCTATTGTTTCTTTCCTCTACTCTATGTGTTTCTGGGATAATTAGAGAGCATTTTCTCCAGATAGAAGAGATTAACTGGAACTATGCACCCAGCGGGATGAACCTTATTCAGAATCGGCCGATCGATGACGATGAGTAAGTACATACTTTGTAATTTAAAACACCTTCTGAAAAAAAGTAGGAGACTTTGAATTTTTGTTTGTGCATTTAAGCATAGCTTTTTCTGTACACCCAGCCAATCTCTTGTGTTTTTAAAATTTTAAAGAGGTTCTTCCCACATTCTAAAATTGTGCTTTATAGGTTAATAATTGGTGTCTCTAACTTGCCCCGAGGTGTGCATGTGAGTTTGTTGCCCTACAATAGACTGGTAACCTAATCAAGGTTCACAGTGACCCTGAAAGGGATCCAGTGACTTCTGAAAATGGATGGGCGTCAATCAGAATAGCAGGGGTTATGGAAACACCGAAAAACACTGATTGACTGGGATTTCCTTACAGAGAAGCCTCAATCTTTTTGAAAAGAGGTCCCCAGCGAATTGGACCAGTCTACAAGAAAGCTTCCTACAAGGAGTACACAGACGCCAGCTACAGACAAGAAATGCTTAAGCCCAGTTGGCTCGGTTACATGGGCCCAATGTTGATGGCTGAGAGTGGAGACACAGTTGTAATCCATTTGAGAAATTTAGCATCCCGACCATACACTGTTCACCCGCATGGACTGACTTACACCAAAGGCAAAGAGGGTGAGACTTGAACACATCATGTATACGTCAGGACAGGTTTGAAAGGAAGACAGAAATATACTTTTGTTTTGTTGGGACTCCTGCAGGAGCCTTGTATCCAGACGGAACCGGCCCGATGCTGAAGGAGGATGATGCTGTACCACCAGGAAAATGTTTACATATGAGTGGATCCTTACAAAGAACCACGGTCCAACGAGTGATGACAGTAACTGTGTGACCCGGTTTTATCACTCTCATGTCAACACAGCAAAAGACATCAGCGCTGGATTAGTTGGACCTCTTCTTATCTGTAAAAAAGGTATATTTTCAACTCTAACATCTACCACTGTAAACCTTATTTTAAGAATTAACTGTATTCTTGATTTCAGACTGAAAAGTTATTGATTTTTTTAAAAGGATTTTTTTTCCATTAAAAAAAGGTTAATAATACACTTTTTCACATAAAACATTTATATTTATCATGAATTTCTAAAAAAATATATATATGAATCAATGCAAGTAAAACTGTTCTGCTGTAAATACATCTGTCTTAACAGATACAATGAATGTTACTAAAGCCCAAAACTAATTTAAAAGTACTTTTTATGGTTTTACATTTGTAATAAAGGGTGTCTTTTTCTGCCCTCTCCAGGCACTCTGGACACGTGTGGTGACAAATATGCAAACCAAGCCTTCACCGTGATGTTCATGGTGTCTGATGAAAACTTGAGCTGGTACATTGACGACAACATTGAATTATTTGTCACAGATCCTATTGAGAACCTGAAAGACGATCCGGGTTTCATAGAGAGCAATAAGATGCACGGTGAGTTAGGAGGAAAAATTTGAACAAAAATTGTTGCACAAACACACAAATGCATTGGTTGACTTACAGTGTTTTATTTTTTACAGCTATCAATGGTTTTATGTATGGTAACCTACCTGGACTAAATATTTGCCAAGGCAATAAAGTAAACTGGTACACTATTGGCTTTGGGAATGAGGTAACTTCTTATTTTTATGAAACTAATAGTTCTTTTTGTCAATACATTTTTTATCACTTTATTTTTATTGTTCTTTTTTAATAAAAAAAAAAACACATTTAGGATAAACATACAGAAGGGGGCAGACATCATAGGTAAGATAAAGGGGACAAGAATTTGCCATTTTTTTATTAGTGTGCATACTGCAGTGATACATTTATGACTCCATTTGTTCATTTTTTTATCATAAAAACCTGGTTTGAAGGCTTTCTCATAACCAACCTACCGCAAAGTCTAACCTCATTTTCTAGTTTATATTTTCGCGCAGTTCTAAACCACAATTGCATTGGAAATTGTATAACCACTTCTATTTGGTTCGTACATTTGAAGCATCCTGTCTTTACTGAAGTGTATTTCACATGTGCAAAAACAGTAAAGAGTTCTGTTTTGTCATGGCTGAGACTGAAATATCGTTGCTTACAGGTGGACATGCACTCAGTTCATTTCCACGGTCAGATCCTGACTGCTCTGAACCACCACACTGACACGCTCAGTCTGTTCCCGGCCTCCAGCATCACGGCCGAAATGGTTGCACAAAACCCTGGACTCTGGCTGCTGGCCTGCAATGTTAATGACCATTTCTTGGGTGAGAGTGATATGAGAGAGACTGCTCAGTTAATGAAAAATATCAACCAATGCATTAACTCGTTTTTTGCTTCTTCTTTTGCACCAGCTGGAATGCAGGCTTTCTTCAGGATCTTCATTTGTTATCCTAACGCTCATGAGACGAGGTCAGTCGGCAAACTGAGAGAGTACTTCATAGCAGCTCAGGAGCAGGTCTGGAACTATGCTCCCAATATGCCAGCGGAAAGGTTAGTTATTCCAGACATGCACAGAGAAATTCAGACTTCTGTTAGAAATAATGTTTACTTTTCTGTAGAGATGCTCGGTGACTCTGTGCTTTCTGTGTGCTCAGTGAGGCGCAGCAATTTGTGAGCAATGGTCCGAACCGCATAGGAAGCCGCTACAAGAAGGTTCGCTATGTGGGATACACCGACAGCAGCTTCAGAAAGAAGGTCTATCATGGCGAACAGGAACACCTAGGAATTCTGGGTAATCCTAATTTAGCAGAAGTGCTACACACATTCCTTCTCACCTGCTTCAACAATCATTTCCTTGTCATTTGTCAGAGTTGATCTGTAATTTTACTTCCCTCGTTCCTCCTCTCTCTTCTTTCACCACCCCGTCCAGCTTAGCTTTTGCCCACTTGCACCTTACGTTTTTGTAATTGCTGATCTAAAGTATATTATAATAGAGCTAAAACATTGTGTTCACTTTCAAATTATACTTTGTTGGCTTTTATCAATTTGGAGAATGACTGAAAAATGACATTTCTGATCCTATTTTAACAAATGACAGTGAAAGAAGGGTTTGTTTTTTTAAACATCTCAATTGACCTAATTGCACAGGATCTAGTAGTTAAGTTTCACACCTTTGTTGTGCAGGGATAGATTTTATCGTTTCACTTTTGGCTTCAAAAAAAGAATTGAGTCTGCCACTGATTAGATTCTGATTTGTCGCTTTTTTAACTTGTTGTTTCTGTGGCAATTGAATGTGAAAAATAATATTTTTTGAAAAAAACTGTCTACATATTAAATTATTATAATCAGAAAATTATCTTGTTGCAAGATCGAAAAGGTCTTCAAAGTTAAAGTTACAGAATTTGAAACTGCACAATTTCACTAACCTTGTCTTGAACTAGTAATTTGAACAAGTACTGTATTCGTTTTGATCTTTCCTAATTCTACACAAACATTTAGACATTTATCTTTTTTTCATCTCATGGGATTCGTGTCTCTCATTTTCTAAGATTTTCTTGATCCCATTTCTTTCTTTATTTATTTATCTTGGACCTTGTCAGGTCCTGTTCTGCGAGCTGAGGAGGGAGACATCATCAGGGTTGTGTTCAAAAACAAAGCCAGCCGGCCGTACTCCATTCAGGCCCATGGGGTGCAGTACACAATAGATCAGGAGGGAACGCTCTACAGCAGATATCAAGGTTTGTGATTCCTCAAGGACAGCAGGGACTACAGTGTTGTTGTAATTTCACCAACTTACATTCTTCTGTTTTCTCCTATTGTGATTGCATGCAGTGAACTAATTGTTGAAGGTTAAGGAAAAAAAAACCAGAATTCAGCTTAAGTCAGCGAGCTAACGTTCCAGCTTTGTAGAAAGAATGATCGATCCCTGAAAAAAAAAAAAAAAACCCTCACTTTTCATAGATTTGATGCCACATGTAGAGATTCTGAAGATCGTTTTTCATGGCATTAGACAGTAGTGCTTGGCGTTATCGATTGTATATTATGATATAGGTTATTTTATATCACAATCACAATATTTATCACAAAATACTACAATAAAGTATATTTTCAGTTATTCTGAAACAAAATTGAAAAGAGTTTATTTTTTCAAGTAACATGTAACTGAATAGTTACAAATGAGAAACGTTCAAGTGCAAAACAGTTTTAAGTTTCTTAGTGGGAAAACACGTTTTTGTACAAAAACTTCAGCAATAACAATAAAAAAATAAATGATAGAAGAAAAAATGGCACAATAGAGTCCTTTCTATTGATTTGTTTTGTCATATTACCCAGGTAGTGGCTCAAGTTAAGGTACATTGGTATCTGCGGTAATAAAATTGCGTTTGTGTAAATGTTTGATTTCAGGGCATGGGGCTCCACCGCCAGCTGCTTTTGTCAGGCCGGGGACGATATATACCTATGAGTGGACGGTGCCACATGGTGCAGGACCTGTGAAGGGGGAACCCGACTGTCTGACATACCTGTACTACTCTTCTGTTGACCCAGTCAAAGACACCAGCTCTGGTCTGGTGGGACCTCTTCTTATCTGTCGACCTGGATCTCTAAAAGAAGGCATGCAGGTAAAAGAGTCAATCACAAAGTTACAAAAAGCAGCTTGTCTTTTTTTATTTTAGTTTGGAAATTTCTATCACTGATATTAGGTCTGACTCTTTTTTGCATTTTTACTTGGCATTTTTAAGGCTGCCATGTGCCATCCAAACATGATAATGATAAATTTGTAAAAGTTTAATGCTCATGCAATCTGTGACCTGAGAAAATGTCTTACAAAATGTAAAGCTGTATTGAATATGGACGTCCACAAGATGGCAACAAAACATTATTAGAACCAACATTCTCTTGCAAACTAGTGTATTTCATTGGATTAAAAACAAACAAAAATATATTAAAAAAAAAAAAGTTTGTACTAAATTATATTAAATGTGTAATTCTTTTTTCCCTTCTATGTTTAACTTCTCAAAAAATGAACAAAATGTATTATGTAATGCTTCTCGTTTTGTCCTCCTCATCACACAGAAAAACTACAACAAAGAGTTTCACCTCATGGCCACAGTGTTTGATGAGAACCTCAGCTGTATCTCGATGGAACATTCAGACTTTCACCACCTCTCCCCAGACGGTTGATAAGGAAGATAGAAGGCTTTATAATTGAGCAATAAGATGCATGGTGTGTCCAGTCTCTCGCTCATCAAAAAAATCTTTTCCAATATTCTTTTTTTGTCCAGTTATTTTAGTCATTTTAGAAAAAAACTCAATTTCTATTTGCCTCTTTTCTTTTAGCAATCAATGGGTTTGTGTATAACAACTTACCAGGCCTGAGGATGTGCAAAGGAGACAAAGTCTCATGGCACCTGTCGGCACTGGATACAGAGACGGACATCATCAGCTTTTATTTCAAGGGGAACCGTTTCATCTACGGCAGAACAGACGAGACACCATCAACGTTTTCCTCACATCTCACACACCGTCACAATGGAGCCAGACAGCATGGTATGGATCTACCACTTTATCTTACAGTATCATTACACAGAACAGAATCTGAAGGCTTTGGTTAATGCTGGAGCTACTCCTACCTTTTTTCAGGCAAATTACTTCAGCTTATTTTGTTGTTACAATCATAGGCCAATATACCTCCAAGACTATTTTAAAGGGTGATAAAAAGAAAAAAAAATCCAGTGTAAAAGATTTTGAATATAAACAAATAACACAGTTTATTAGATGGAGAAAACAACTTACATTTGCTTTTGTGTGTCTCAGGCCAATTTGAAGTGGCATCTGCCACACTGGACCACTATCGCTATGGGATGCGAGCTAACTACATTGTTGATGGGAGTTACCCGTATCAGCGCCACAATGGGATAATCCACACAAGAACATACTTCATCGCTGCTGTAGAAACTGAATGGGACTATTCTCCAAGCCGAGCCTTTGAAGCAGAACTGTACAACGGTGTAAATAAGTATGACCTTTAAATCTAGACATCTCTAACACAGCTTTAACGCAGCTTTGAGTTTTTTGCAAATGCTTGTTAGTGAACTATTTAAATGTTTAATCAGAACCTAAAATTACATTTCCAAAAATAGCAAATGCAAACAATTACATAAATTTAAATCTACAGATATGTGGGTTAGATGACAATGTTTCAACCAATTAAAAAAAATAAAAAAGCATTTGCCACATTTTGCTGTACACATTTAGTTCAGAATAATATCAAATGAAAGGGTTACATATGTCAGCTAAAATTATGCTAATTTGTGTGCAAAATATGAAATATTTAATATAAATGGATTGTATTTTCACCCTTTTGTGGGTGGTTTTTCACAAAAAAATTGGACATCTACCAAAAAGTCTAGAAGCTTGAGGGTCCTGCACAGTATCTTTTCTGTTATTAGCCATGAACTTTTCTGGATTGAGATGCTTGACCTTTTTTTTTTTTTTTTTTTTTTTTATTTAAGGACCTGCTGGTTTCAGTTTTACTGCCCATAGATTCTCAATCACTGCAGTACCACTGTCATCTTCACTTTCCATGTCTTCCCTCGTTCCTCCGCGAGTCCCTCCAGTTTCTCACGCTTCTTGTTCCTAATGTTGCCATCACATTGCCACATCCACTGCAACAGTTTTCCTTTGTTCTTTATCTACCATTACAATTTTTGATTGGTTCTCCATCACTATCCGTCAATCTGAAACTGGAAGACCCACAGGGTCTTTGCTCTCTCATTCTCCACTACTTTTGGAGGTGTTTCCACCTTTTCCCCTGGAGCTTCCAGTTCATATTTTGCACCCTGTAAACTTTTTCAGCCATTCGGTCATGGGGCCCCATGTATGCTTTAACTGCCAGCATCTTACAGTTGCTGCATCTGCAGTTTACCAAAAGAAGAACTCAGGGGTCTCCTTGCGCAGAAACTTCCGGTTAACTTTCAGATTAAATAATTAGGTTTTATGCCAAAAATTGATGTTAGGAAAGTGGTGTCAAAGACCCTTTTCAACACGTTTTTCATTATTCAAGATTTTGTCAAATTAGGTATTTTAACTTTATTAGACTTTAATTTGATATATTACTCAGATTTCATTTACATTTTTTCGTTTACTTTTGTGTTTAAGATATAGATTTCAAATACAAATTTATATCTTTGCTTACATGAAACATCTCAATTTAATCTAATTGTTTGATATTTATGTGATATAACAAAAAAATAATATTTAGACTGGCTTTTGCATACACAATTTGTTTAAAATACATATAGATTTAACGTTTGAAGTACTTTTTTTAAAGATATATTTCTACATTTCAATTTACACTTACATTTAACATGTAGACACATTTGGACATGTAATTTATATTTAGTGTTTTTTATTTAACATATAAATTATCTGCATTTGTCTTTTGAATCAGCATTCTTTTAACCCTTCCGCTTTCTTTGGGGTCCAGAAGACTCCAACCATATATTGATGTATGATTCCTTCCAGGACAAATGTGGACAGGATTTTATGCCTGCCATGGACATTAGTGAAACTCAAAAATCAAAGATAAAAAACAAAAAAGTTCAGCGCACTGTCTTGTGGGTTCCAGATGACCCCCCACTTTTAATGTAAAGAAGCCAAGGAGAGTGGAACTGTTACTAAAGATATTTATCACCTTTAGTTAACATTAAAGCATTTTAATTGACATTAAAATAACTTCTTAAAAAGCTTGAAGTTAACCAACTTTCCTTTTACAGTCCTGCCATAATCTTTGTGGATCGACAAACTGGATTTATAGGATCCCGTTACAAAAAGGTTTTGTTTTACCGGCAGTTACGATTGCACGTTTAAAACAGAGATGAGGCGAGGACCTGATATGAAAAATCTTGGCATAATGGGTAAGCTGTCAGATTTGATCGTTTAAGAGTTTAGTTTTCTTTTGATCATAACAATGATCTACCACATGTACATTTTTTTGTTTTTTTTTTATTTCTATTTTCTTCTATTTAGGTCCAATGATACATGCTTTTGTTGGTGAAAAAGTCGAAATAGTTTTTATGAATATGGCATCCAGACCATATTCTATTCATGCACATGGAGTCAAGACAGATTCCCCCCATGTCTACGAAACAAAACCAGGTACATGCACAAAATGAGGATAATTTGATTAAGATAACTTTAGGTCAAAGTTTAAAGCTTTTCCTAAACTCCATCACAGGGGAAATTACACGTACACCTGGTACATTACCAAAAATACAGGACCGACCCTGCACAGGAGCCATGCATTGCGTCAGCGTACTACTCCACTGTTGACGTCACAAAGGTATAGTGATCCTCTCAGGAAGAAGCACTCAAGAACTCTTAAACCTTGTAACCAATCATCTTCTCTCTGTCTCTTAGGACTCAACAGTGGACTGATTGGTCCACTGGTTATCTGCCGTGGCTGGAATAAGTGAGCGTTTCAACATTTACACGCATTGGAAATATGTAGAAGTTTTCTTGAAAGCTCATTGATTAATGTGCTTGCCATGTTTTAAAACAAGTGTTGTTTCAGGATTTTTCGACTAAAGAAAGATGTGAAAGAGTTTGCAACACTGTTCTTTATCTTTGATGAAAATGAGAGCTGGTGAGTGGAAAGCTGTTAAAATCTTTTTAGCTGGAAATCTAATTAAATGTTTCTTCTTTGCATTTCACTGCATTTACAAATAAAGGCTGTTGTGGCGCTAAAGTCAACACATTTTATTGAACACTTCAGACAGAGCTTTTTTTCCTTTTCTAAACCAGTTCTGTTTGTTTTGCTCATAGGTACCTGGATGATAACATCAGAAGGTACATCAGAAACCCCCAACCAGACTTAAAAAGTGATGAAAACTTTATAGAGAGCAACAAGATGCATGGTGAGATAAATGTGTGCACAAAACTTCTGAGAGAAACAAAAAGTGTGACCAAAGAATTTCCAGAAAAACCAGGCACTAATATATACTCAGGATAATTACTTAAATTAAGACAGCTGTGATTAATTAGCAAATGACACAAGGTGTGACAGTACATGGGAAAGTTCACAATCCTTTCATCTATACATTTTTAATTGAAGGAAAAACTGTTTTTTTTAAACAGGCCATTACACATTTGTCTTTTAAAAAAACATCTATCTGCAAAAAATTATCTTTTTATAATAATGTGTATAAAGTATTTAGTTTATAGTGTTCAATTCAGTGGTTTAACAGTAACATTTTGCATTAAGACTTCAATGGGTTTTTTCTTTTTTGCATTTCTGGACTTTGATTTTTTTCTGTACTGATTGCATCTAAAATACATTTAGGGTGTTGAAGTTTATTTTTGAATGTGTACATTCAGTAGAATTGTGTTCATCTAAAAAAAAATAAATATAAGTTAATGTTAATATTGCTATCAAATTAGGCAAACTATCTAGATTTCTATCAATAAAAAGTATGCCTTCTCTTAGATTTCCATATTTAGTAAATCACTTTTTGATTAAAAGACTTGAAATAACATTTCATCCTGACAACGGATTTTGATGCCCTTGATTGTAATGTAAATGAATTGGTTGCTGTTTTTATTTTACATAAAAACAGTTGTAAAGTTGTTCTAAATAACCATGTACCTTTTATTTGTGTCTTTGTGCAGCCATTAATGGTTATGTTTACGGTAACCTTCACTTGTGTATGGAAGTTGGTGACAAGGTTTACTGGCACATCCTGGGAATGGGCAATGAAGTGGACATACACACCGTACACTGGCATGGCCATAGTGTGGAGTATAAGGTAAATAATGTTAATATTCTGCTACAAAGACTTATATTTTATGAAAAGAGAAAAAAAAATAGTATGTATAAATAAAATATATTTAAATTCTGCAGTTGGGAGGAAGTCATTACCGCACTGATGTCTATGAGCTGTTTCCAGCCACGTTTCAGGTAAAAATGGAGAAAGTTCCATCTTAGTTATCTTTTTTATGTTACATGCTTGCTAGAAATTGAATTTAAAGTTTTCATGACGAATTAATCAAAAGTAAAGCTCATGTAATGTTTAAATGGATTTTATCTTCTGGTGCAGACAACAAAGTTACATCCTGTGTATCCTGGTTCCTGGCTGTTCCACTGTCACGTCCACGACCACATTAAAGCTGGAATGGAAGCTGTGTATACTGTCCTTGAAAAACGCAAGGGTCTACTGAAATACTGAGATGACAACAGAAAAAAATGATGTGAAGCCAAAGTCACATTTTTTTTTTTTGCTCTTGACAGCAAATGACTATGGGACGTAAAAGAAACTAACCAAAGCTTGACTTCTGTCCCCAAATTATCTGTTTATGAGCTCCCTTTTAAAATGGTATCAATTGTAACATTTGACCAAATCTGGACAGAGAGCCAATTACATGTACTTAAATGTACATCTAATACAGTAGTACCTACTTTGATTACTGTCAGTCTGCCCCGGGGCAGATCTGGTTACATCAGTAAGTTACCATCACCAAGTATGAATGAGATGTGAATATACAATTTATATGTACATTGTAAGCGCACAGCTAAATCCCATCTTTGATTGTCATTATTATTTATATTTCAACAGATATCATGCAAAATATTACTGCTTTAGCAACTTTTGCTCTTTTGTGTAACACACACACACACACACACACATACAGTATATATAGTATATTAATTAAACAACTAAAATGTAACATGTAATCAATATATTAAATTATTCTTAATCCTTTAAAATTTTTAATATAATTTGAAAAGAAAAATCCATTTTAACATTTACTTTGTTTCAGGCTAGTGTTTTCAATTATTATTGAATGGGGTCAATTAACACACAAAGTAGACAAAAAAGATGTGTTGGTTAAGGTGTTTTGGTCATCTGTCTGCAGGTTCTATGGAGCTGCAGGTTAATATTCAAAATTGAACTGTTCTAAGATGACAACAATCCTTTCAGCCATTTTGTATTTGCAAGTTTGACATGTTTATGAATAAATAATAAAGCAAATTTGGGAAGGACGAATGGGATACTTTAAATTTGTTCTAGTTGCACATGGGTTAACTTTCTTTTCTTTTTTTAAAAAAAAATGTCATTTTCAGCATGCATACATTTCAAAGATGTCAAAATTTGAACACAAAAGCATCAAACCAACTTTATAATTAATAGGCCACAATGACTCCCTCACAAGGTTATGGATAGGACTTTTATGATGTCTAAGAAAAGGTAGAAGAAATCCAGAGGATATAACAATAGTAGAAAAACATTTTAAATTTAAATTTGGGATGCTTTATTTGAAAACTTCAGTTAAATTTGTTCAACAGCCATTTGTATACAATCTGGAAAATATTTTCAGGTTTTGTTTATACTTAAGAATTGTGGGGAAAAATATGGGCAGATCTTTGCACTGACGTAAAATATAGCTACATACACTCGTGCAGGGGATTGACCCAAATCAGTGCTGAGCTTTTGGGTTGTCTGGGCCTGTGGAGGGTTGGTTCAAGGTGCATCTTGAGGGGAGCACGAGAGATGTCTTACAGTCCTTGAGAAAAGTGTGATGTGCAGTACTTGTAAGGCTAATGTAAGTTTCACTTGTAAGTTGCTCAGTGGAAACGAGGCATAAGTTCCCTCCTCCACATGGATGACATCAAGAGCAAGCATGACATTGGCACTTTGATTCACACCACCAGGATCTACAGTACTGACATTGGCATTTCATTTTGGGTGGAGAGATTCAGTCGGATGGGCCAGGTAGGCCATACAGAAGGGGTCTCACTCCCAGAAAGAACAATAGCAGACATTAAGGACAGTTACAGGTACCATAGAAATCCACAGGCAAAAAGCAACCTGGATCAAGGAAAACTGCAACAGCCAAATACCTCCAAAAAGAAGCCAGCTCAATGGCAAGAACAAGACCCGGCAATTAACAGTCACAGAGTGCCAGTTATCAAATACCCTTCAGGAACAATAAGATGGCGAAAGCTACAAACATAAAAGCTCGACATGGAGGGTTCTATCCCAAATTTCCTAGTGTACAGGACCAGTGGGCAAGGGAGTCACTATCCAGGATAAAACATTGAAGATCCACAAATATATCAACCACAAGACTCCACTCAATAGTGAGCTCAGTGAATGCCTCATTTACCGAGAGGATTGTGCTGGAGGACGGATTATCATGACCAGTACAAGTTCCTGGATGGGACGTACCACTGGATCATGACCGGAAAAGGCTGAGATTCCGAAAATGAACCAATGACTGGATAAGGCTGGCCTACAGAACAGCATAGAAGCACTCATCCAGGCAGGACAAAAGCGAGCCCTGAGCACCATAGTGATAGAGGCTAACGCCTGGTTCACAGTGGACACGGAGGCGCAGTGGATTGGAGGGAACTTCCATTCGGCGCCCTTGTTAGCCTATGGTGTGGTTCACACCAGGTGCGGAGCGCAGCGGTCCTTCGCGGAAGGCTTGTGCAATGCAGCAGATCATTTCTGCATCTGGTCTATTTTACATCAAGATACATGAGAATATCCGCTTTATTTTCAAAATATATCCAATTTTTCACAATAAAACACAGCGATTACAAATGCGATTATATTTTTGTATCTAAACAGACTTTAAGATGAAAATAAACATACAATCACAACATACACGTGCGTGCGCACACCACAATAAAACAGACAGACTTTCGCGCACACACACCCCCACACGCAAAATGGACAGACACACCTGGACACACAATCAAAGTAGTGTGCCGACTTCAGAGCGGGCGTGGGGCTAGGTTTTGGGTGTAATAAAACAAACAAGAGATAGACAGAGAGCAGTCTTCTTAGCAGAAACATGGTTAAATAGTTTTAGTATTAATGTACCATGAAGGCAAAAACAAACAAACACAAAAGCTCTAGCAGAAGTGCCTGCCGACCGTGGCAAAAAAAACACGTCTGGTGTGAACTACAGAGAGAGCGGATGCCGCGCGCACTTCGCTCCATGCCACTTTGTGGCGCTTCCGCATCCAATGTCAACTAGAAATAAGATTTACCACACCGGACTAGACCCAAGGTGTAGGCTTTGCAAAGAGGCACTTGCAATAATCCATCAAATAACTGCAGGTGGAAGATGGTGTTTAAATCAATTTTAGCATAAATTATATTATTTTAAAGTCATCACTCAAAAAGTATAATAAAGAAGAGTTTTTTTTCCCTCAGTCCTGCTAGAGTTCCATAATATTCTGTGGTGGAGAATGAGGTGCTTTTTAACATGAGATAAATATAAAAAGTTTTCTGCTTGTTTTGTTCATTTAATAAACTCTTTGTAGGACCTATCTGCAGATTACGCATTCAGCCAGCTGCTTCCAGCATCCCTGGGGGTTAAGAGTGCTGCTGAGCCTCTTCTTTAGAGGATGTAATCATCTTGCAAAGCTGATTGCATGAGTCTGAGGGAAGGGTTTAAATGCCAGTTGATGCAGAGTGTAGGCATGTCAGAATACAGACTGCACACTCAAACAGGCATATCATTACTCACAATATTTAGAGATTTTATTTACATTAGTGTTTCTTATTTGGTCTAAAATTTTAATTAAAACCCCTTTGATATTACAAAAAAAGGAATAACAAGAAATGTTTTTCATATGTTTAATATTTTCAACACCCCAAAATGAACAATAATAAGAGAAATTGCCCAATAACAAAAAAACTGATTTCCACCATATGTCATAATGAAAGCTTGACAGTGATGTCTAATGCTCCTCACCAGCCTCATGAAGTTGTTCTGGCCAATGAGTTCCACTCCTCCACAAGTGCAACATACATTTGAGGTACGATCATCCAGTCTCTGCCTCTGCTGGTTCCAGATGGAGTTCAGGCCAGGGACATTGCTGATCATACCATATGAGGCACTCTGACTTCCTGCAATTGAGTTATGACAATTCTAGCACAATGTGGTGACGCATAATCATCCATGAACAGAAAGTTTGGTGTGTGCTTGTGTAATTGGGGGATGATGATGGGCTCTGTTAAGTAAGAACGTGCAGTGACTGGGCCATCTATGATAACCACATCAGTTTTGTGCTGACTGGTGATGCTTACCTAGACTGTTGCACCTCTTCCACCTACGTGGACCATGTTGACCTCGGAATATCACTCACCTTGCCTCTCCAGCAACACGGATGCCCATCATTTCTGTGCAAGGTGAACCAACACTAATCAATGAACAGAGTTGTACTGCATTGTCCATGTCACATGGTCTTGTGCTCACTGCAAATGTTCCCCGGTGTCTTGGTGTCACTGAGGTCACTAAACGTTCAAGTCAAAGCGGTGGAGTTGGTTGCAAATGGTTTGTCTGAAGACCCTGATACCCCTCAGATCTCTTTAATGGCCTGCTGCTGTTAGAGCATTTTAAAACAATGTCTGTGTGCATAGGTCCTTAGGTACTGGTTATGGTTGCAAAATGCCACTCACTGACTCCACTTCTGTGACTTTCACAAACTCTGTAAATAGTTTTGTGTCTTGATGCAATCTGTTGATGACATATTAAGACACACCATGTTCGTCTGAAATATCCAACTGCCAATCTGAAGACAAGTTATGGCCATGTAGCGATGCTCATCCGTTAAGCAACAGCTTGTATTCTTGGTCGTTTGAAAGATGTCTTGGAATTACTTACTTTCTGGGCGTTTAGCGCTCCAGATTTGCGATGCTAATAAAGTATCTATCTGTCTTTCTGTCTGTCTATCCTCGCCAAAATCAGCTTTTTGTATCTATAGAGTGATGAGACTGATTTCAATTCAAAATATTTCTTTATTTTTGATTGTTTTGGCTTTGGCTCTGAACTTGGAAGGAACTTTGTACAAAGTGAAAGCAGTTTGTGGAAAACATTACATGAGCCCTAAACACTAAATGAACCCCAAAACAATTAACTTTTTTCTTCTCATCCAGAAATTCTGTGAAGTGAACACTGTGTAAAAGACGTGTGAAAAAGAGATTCAAAAACTGTTTTGTTTTTTTTTCAATATTTAGACATTTCCACAATTTCACGTCAACATAGTCTATTTTGGCACAATATACTGGTCCTTTTATAATGATCCTGTTTTCAGGAACCTAAAGAATGAAGAGACGAAACAGAAATAAACTTATAATTTTTTTTTTTTTTTTTTAAAGCAGAAGTTATTTTTACTGCAGAAACAGTCTATTTATCATACTCTGTTACCTTAGGCAAGAAAGTACTAAAAAAAGAATTGGTCCACAATCATCTTGAAAGCTGTCCAGAGTTTAACTGTCTTTATGATGAATGAGCCCATTTTAAGTTCTGCATGAACTCCAGCTTCTCCCCTGCTGATGTGAGCCTCTGTTTACAAGTATGACTACAAAGAGATGGTCTCCATGGTTTCATGTCCCTTTTTTATCAGTCTCCATCTCATCTCTTTACTTGATTTCACAACACAGTTGGATCCCATGTTGACTGGAATCAATTTGATCCTGCCAACTTTTCACATTTGCAATGTCTGTACATATTTGGTAAGGGAAGAATTTCCACCTCACACAACATAACCAAACATAAATTTAAAAAAATTACTTCACGCCAATGGTCTCACCCACAACGCAGAAGTTACGATCTGATGAATTATTGCAGAAACTGCCCTCGAAAGAGACACAGTTTTGTTCAATTTTGCCTAAAAAAACGGCACAATCACAATAAATAATAAAAAAAAACCACTGGGAATGTCTCAACTTATTACGGTAATTATTTGTTTACCTGAAAGAATAAGAAATGTATTGAAGTTTTCATATGAACGTGTTGCATTGTAATATATTGAAAAAAAATGATATTAAATAATATAACATTTTATTTTTTATCAATTTGTGATTCAACATTCAAACCACATCTTAGAGGAACTTGATGTATGTGTACATTCAGTTCATGTGCAGCCTCACTTCATGAGTGGTCAGATGGATGGTATACATGGTGGTCTCAGAAGGATTAATTATCAGATTTATAACAAAACAGACTAATGAAAACCTGTCAGTGTGACCTCTCATTTTTCTGCTTTACCGCTGCTCTTTTCTTCTCATTAGAATAGTGTAATATACTGCAAAAGGGCAGGAATAACTGTGCTGCCACATTTACATGTTGCTTGTGAGTCTTACTTCGTTGTTTGCCATGTTTGGATGTATTTTTTAATACAACTTGGACTAATGGGGATGTCAGGAAAATCTCAGGTCACTGCAAATAGAACAAATCAATGATAGGATCCTAAAATGTCTGCAGAAAGGTTTGCCGTTTGAAAAGCACACTCAATCTCCCATCATGCCTCCATATTCTCAGCGGTTTAGAGGTGCTGCAGTATGGCATACTTAATAAAAAAAATAACATAGCCATCCTTGGTCATGTAAGACATTTAACATTGATCCCTTACCTTCAGTTGGTACCTAAGATAATTTTTAAAAATCAATATCTTTCTCTGCTCTAAAGGCAATTAAGAAAAGCTGTTGTAACTAAAGTTTTGTATGAAATCCTGGTTAATATGGGAAATGTCTCAAAAGTGTTATGTAGCAAATCCTTTTATTCAGTTGACTCTTGCACACTCTGCTGAGCATGTTAAGTTTGGTTGTTGATATACAGATGGGATAAGAGAATGTAAATCTACAAACCCTTCTTCATTTAACCCACGTGACCCAGAAAACTGGATAAAAGATCTGTGATAAACTAGAGATCTGACAACAAATGGACCATTTATAAAATGTTCAATAATAAATAATATCCAATAAAAATGGCCATCTAGGATATTTTTTCCCATTTTGTATATAGCTTTCCTAGTGACATGAAAAATGGGGATGCTTTGCACTGTGAGGAAATTATTTCCCATGCTACAGTGTTGTTGCGGATCCAAACACAGTTCTTGTTGAATTAGATTCAAACCCTCATTTAACAGGGAGTCAATGTGTTCTGCTGGTGCTCAATTTCTGCCTTTGATGAAAAGTGGAGATGAAGCACAGATTTACCTGGCTGGTAAGAGTCCAAGGAGGGCTAGAATTAAATTCCCCTTTGTCTGATTTCAGATTAGATGAAACCAAATGTTGTCTGTGAAATTATGTAATTAATGAATTGCATTCCATTATACATTAGTTTACAATAAACTATCTAATTAAAAAGATACATTTTTAATTCCTTCGTGGAGTCTTTGGCATTCCTCTTGGCATCATCTCTGTGTGGATGGTAGATTAGAAGCTCTGAACCACCTGGACTGATGCACTTTTTATGAGCTTGGCCCACACCAGCTCAATGTATGTTGTAAAGCCATATTGGTAGTTACTCATCATTTCAAGTATGAAAGTAATAAACACTCATTTTATTTGGTACACTTCGCTGCCATACGATGAGCTGATTAAACTTTGCTTTAACAAGTAGGTACCGTAATAAAGTGGCCGGTGAGTGTAAGATGTTGTAACAAATTAGTGTAAAACATTTCTAAGAAATCTTTAGTCAAATTCTACTTCATTTATGTTTAATAACCCATGCATTGTAACAGACCATCTATAATGAGATTTTTTTTTTTATAGCAGCAACACCATAAATCCTTATACAAAACAAATTTAACATTGTGTTTCGGGGGCTTGTGATCAGTGCTGTTGTAGTCAGTTAGCTTTTTTGTCAAAAAATATGTTTTGAATAATCAACAAAAAATTTATTATGGATCCAAAAACTTTAATTAACAATTTCAAAATGTCTTCAGTCTTGTTTTCCTTTTTTCACAGAGCCTGAGCTCAAACTATCCAGTTCTAGGTTTTACAGAACATTTTAATCCACTTTTAGTAGGTATAGTTTAACTGCCATAATGAAATTGTCAGCATTTATAATTAATTTGTTTGTTTAATTCTTATTTAGCATATTTATGTATTTTTATTTTTGCATATTTCTGAGGGGTAGAAAATTGGTTTAGGGCTGTGTTGCACATACAAGACTTTTGTGGAGTGCCAGATGGCAAAAAAAAGAAGAGGAAAAGTTATGACGCATATTGGATAAAAGACTGAGAGGAAAAGAAGTTGAACAGTTATGATGCTGTATAAAAATGTTATCTTGATTTCTTTTTTTTTTTTTTTTTGTGAATGAGGCCAGCAAGGTACGTGTTTTCATTTTTGTTAATGTAATTTCTTATATCAACATTTTTACGTAAGTTATTTTAAGTAATCTCTTTGTGTGTTAGTTTGATGGTAACTTTGTGGACAAAGAAGAAGAATAAAGTCATCAGTGCAAGAAACTGCGATCCAATTTCTTCACTGTAGAGAGCGATGGGAAGCGTTTTTATTCTGAGATATACTCTCCATGCATAATTCTCTATTGTATGCAGTAAATTAACACAATATTGTTCATTTGGTTGGGTTTTGTGTGCTCTAACTTTACTAAAAATACACATTTTGAACAATCATTATCAAAACATATCCACCCTCAGCTAAAAATGAAATACTTTCTGCTACTTGTATCCCTTTACATATAATATCTTAAGCGTAACCCATGATCTATGAAACATATTACAGATTTGAGACAATAACATTTTAAAGAGACGAGTTTATGCTTGTAAACATTAACAAGTTATCTTTTATTTCAAATCATTTAGGAGTAAGACTTCTGTTGATTGCTTTGTGTATGAGCATCAATCACTATCATTTTAATAATAATTACATTAACAGTTAAATGTTCAGCCTCACGCAATGTCTTTTGTGAATTTTACAAAAATGTCCTCAGTTTTTTTTCTCCTTGTTCTTGCTTTTCTGTCAGAAGAACTGTAAAATTAAACTGACGCATTCATTTTTTTTGTTTTGGCTGTGGCGCTTGAGCAATTGACAATTCAATATATATATATATATATATATATATTTTCTCCCATTCAAAGTTAATATACTTTACTAAATTGGAGGCCAACTTTTGATTTCATTTTGCTCAAGCAGGAAACACTGAAACCAAAATAAGCAAAGTTAAATATTTGGGGCAAACAGGGTCTAAACATTAAAATGCAAATTTTTTGTGTTTTAACTTTCGACTTTGCAGTTATTTTTCTCACCCCCTGTAATGATGTTGCTTTGATTTGGCACATTTCTTCCAAAATCCATTCTGAACCCTGATGTCAGCAAAATCTCTGACTGGGATAATTACCCACAGTTTTATTTATTTATATTTTTAAATTCAGCTTGGCTCGCTCATAACACACAATGTCATCTTTAAAAAAAAAAATGGTAAAACAGCAATAGAAACAAACAGATCCATGCTGAGTATTCAAAGGAGTGGTTGTCAATTTATGATAAGTATGATTTGTTTTGTTTTTTTTAATTATCTGCAGCTTCTTTCTCTGAACCCTTCTGTTTTCATTCCTATCAGTATCTCTGGGGCAAATGTTAATTATTCTACCAGCTCCACGGTAAAAGTTTCTCTTTGCTTTTGGTTTATTTCTCTTCAGTGATTGTAATAAGAAACCTTGTAATCACAACAGTTAACAAGATCCTGATCCAACAGAAGGGCAAGTCTGTTAAATCTTTGGCACGACTAAGAAAGTTAGATTAATTTATTTTGTATAGCAACCATTCAATTGAATTTAAAAATGGCACGCGAAAGTATCTGAAAAGTATATTTTCTACAAAAAGTTTCTATTAAACTCTGGTGGGAAAAAAATGGTCTGATCAAGAGTTTGCATTTTTCAAACTCAGGCTCTGTTGTGGTTTGGGTCCTATTGATGTATTTTTTTACGGGCTAATTCCCACGAATTTTACGTGATGACCAGCATAGAAAGTGATGGAAATTTTGGCCACACGTTAATACGTGCAGCCAAGATCGCATTGCTGTATTGCTAGCACTAATTTAAATCAACCTTAAAGTTATAAGTCCCATTAAATGTCACGTTCCTAATGTGTGAAATGTGTTCTCAACATTTGGCCATCCCTGGTGGAGCCATGAGCTGCAGAGACAGCCGCACTCAGGAATCATTTGCTTGTTCAACCATAACTGTAACCATAATCCTAACCTTAACCCCTTTTCCGTGGGTCTGTGCGACTAAGAAGAAGTTTAGCACTGGCCGCACGTTTAGGTGCGAATAGACACTTTCTTTTTTTAACTTAGTTCTTTGGTTTTTGTCTGTGCTGGCTGGCTGTGACTCTCCTGGATCCTCTCCGTTTTCCTCTGGTTCTGTTTTGGAGCTGCCACAGCTGCCAACACTTTACTTAATTGGTTCAGTGTTTAGAGAGCTGTCTCAGCATCGGCTCATTTTATGTGATTTCTTGTCTGCTTCTCGACAGTGGTGTCACTAAGAACTGTCAGAAGTATTTGTAACTTTTTTTTTTTTGTTTGTTTGTTTGTTATGGAGAACAGTGGTTTTCTTACTATGATTCATCATTTTCATAATAACGGAAAAACCCAAGTTGTAAAAATTATAAATATATAAAAAGTTGCATACTTAATTTATAATTCATTTGGAAATGGGAAACAAACAGAAAATCTTACCCAAATGACTTTTTATCTTAAAGAAAGATTCAGAAAAGGTGTAAACGTAATTAAATATTTCAATTTTTAAGAAAAAAAGAAGTTTGATAGTATTAACCTAGAAATCAATTAACAACTGCCTTCCTTAAAAGCTTCTAGAGATAGGGAGACCGGTTACAGCATCATTTGATATTTTGTTTTCAGTTTGGCTTCACGTAGGTCTAATATCCTTTGTGTTCTTTTTACCCCACATGCTCTCTAATGGGGGTCCAGATGACCCCACCCTTACATTGAGGCGTTGGCTCTTCCCTGACAAATGTGGACAAGGTGGACAAGACTTCATGTCTGTCATTGGACACCAGAAAGGATCGACAATCATTGAAAAGTAAGTTCAGTGCACTGTCTTGTGGGGTCCAGATGACCCTACTTTTATGTAAACAAGCATAGGAGAGCAGAAGGGTTAATCATCACACCTGTTCTGGTGTTGCAATCAATCCCAACAATGGGCGTGTACATTGGTAGTGTTAAGCTACCAATGCACAATCGTATTTTAAGTTTACATACTATATTTTATTCATTTGTAAAAAAATGCTTTAATATCCTTTAATAGTTCTATCAAATTAATAGATTTTTCTATCTGTCAGGCACCAACAACTAGAGAAGGCTTTGTCCTTGTTGCAGTCGAGCATCAGATCAAACAATCTATCTTAATCAGTTTATATTTTCCCGTCCCATTTTTGAGACAACCAACAAGTTGAGCTTCAGTCTGTTGCACCACATTTTTGTATTGAGTCTATTTAGACGTTCAGTGGCTGAATTACTTCTCTTCACTGAAAATAATCCTGCAGATAAGAAACTGTTGTTGGAGAGGGAGGTAAAAAGTGGATACAAGGAAATTCTCTATTTTCAGAGTGAGAGTCCATGGTAAGCTATTGCACCTCACCTGTCACGTGATATCCAGTAGAACTTCATCTCATTTCATTACCTAATAATTGCTGTCCAACAAGCTAAAGGGCAGAACTTCTCCAAATAAAGTTGAATCTGTTACTCTAACACTTTATTGCACTACATATGGGTGTCTTCTGTTGTTGAAGGACTTCCACTAAAGGAGATGTAAACTCTGGGTTTATAAAAGAATAAATGTTGTAACAGACAAATTATATTTTAATATTTATGAATTCAGCACAAGCTACTTTGTTTATCATTTTGGTATGGATTTTTTTTAGTGTTTCATTACATATTTGCTCTAAAATTGGCTAGCCTAGAGATACAAATTTTACTTCATTCTGTGGTGAAATGACAGCAAAGAGTCTTTGAATCCTTAAATCTTTGATAGTGTTATAAATTTGGACAAGAAAAGTGTTTATTTTTTAAACACAACCTCTTCACAACTTTTAAATGCCACTCCAGTCACGTTTTGATAAATTGTAAAATGGTTCCTAGTTCTCTTTTAATTATGGTAATTCCATTTTTAGGCAAAATCAAAAAGCTTGTATTGTTCTATAGGAAATAGTTTCTGCAGAGTGGTTGATTAGTTCTTTAGAAATTTGCCTTTAAGTTGTAGGCGGGACTATTGCAGGGTAAACCTGCACTGATATCCCATCATCCCTCTGTTTTTACTCTCTCTTACTAGCACAGTCCCTAACAACCCTAAGATAACATTTCCAGTGCAACAAAAATGGCGAGCAATATTGGAGCTTTGAGCCCGATGCCAGCTCAGACAAGGAAAACAAGGCAGTTAATGGATCTATTTCTCTGAAAGTGGATCTACTGGAAACTACTTGTTTTGTTTTCTCTGCTCCTGATTCACCACCATTTGAACAAAGAAATACTCAGAAAATCAGTTTTAATTTGATTTTTCTTTATATATGTCCTCCATCATGGGAAAATTGCTACAAGAACATGTTAAAACACCATCTTCATAGGAGTTTAATACGTTAAAACATGCTCACAGAAATAGAACACAACTGCTGGCCTTCTACAACAAAATGCATCTAGTAAAATCCAAACATAGCATTTTTTAACTACAGAAACAAAGGCATTAATTTAACCTCAAAACTTACTCAGCTGACACTAACTTCACCTGATGTAGCACTACAATAATTCTCACAAAGGAAGGCCTTCACCTTCCATGGCTCTCCATAAATCCACAGAATAATTTCGCAAATGGTCCAAGCTGTTGCCTTGAAGCTTTTATTCCAAAACATTAACCAAGAATGTGTTCCCCATCTCCCTAAATTACTCTTGTTACTGCTGCATTTCTTCAATGCCTGCAGTACATGGAGCACAATGGTAAACCTCATCTGAAAATACACCTTTCTTCTCCAGAAACAATAAGCCATAACCTCCTGAAAATAGGTTTGTAATAACTCTCACAGAGGATGGCATCAATTCTGGAGGCTATAATTTATTCGTCTGTGTAAGATCCAGGGTATGCATGATGTGTAAACTTTAGAGGAAAATAGAGAGGTCTGCCGCCCTGCTGTGAAGAGGTGGGCGGGGAGAGCAGCACAGGTGTTTGTCATTACAGCTGATTGGAACTGATAAAGCAAAGGAAGCAGCATGCCGCGGGGAGAGCATTCGCCAGAGCAGCCAGCCGCTCAATCCTTCGGGGAGGGAGGGCGCTCGCTGCCGGCTAGGGCTGCCGGCGGTGAAGATAGACAGAGAGGGGGAGTCGTTCCTGTGTGAGGAGGGGAGGCTGGTTGCCTCCTGTGGTAAGAGCAGGGCTGGGAGTAGGAGTGAGCTGGTTGCTGCTGCTCTACTCACGGCGCTGCCTGTGGACGCTGACCAGACGCATAACCGAGAATCATTCCGCCGCCCGGCGAAGCTACACCCCGGGGAGCCGGACGGCGCTGGAGCTCAGACCCCGGGGGGGTCGCGCCCGCTGCGCGAGTTAAGTCACTCTACATCACATAGACACTTTTAAACTGTACTCTATTTTTAAGGGTTTTATTGGGAGAGGTATCCGTGGGTGTGCGAGGGCCGGCAGGTACTTTTAGATTCCTCTTCTGCATGCCGTTTTGCTGCCTGCCCCTAGAGAGGGTGTGTGGTGCTGCTGTGCCTCCGATAGAGGGTGTTTTGCCAGCTGACGTGTAGCTACGTCAGCTGGGTGTGTTTGTTCGTTCACCGGTTGGAATCTTAACGTCCTGCAGGCTTCCCATCCATGGTCTTAACTGCGTTTCTATTTAATTGTATTAATAAAAGCTATTTTACTGTATCATATCTCTTGTGGTTCTTGCGGCTTGACTGACAGGTGTCTATCCTGTCCTGGTTGGACCCATTACAAATATTACACTGGTGCCAGGAGTGGGGTCATACCAGAATGTCAGAGCCAGCAAGCAGATCAGCAGACGCTGGCCCTAGCCAGGATAATAACCAGAGTGCACAAAGTACCCCCCGGCCAGTTTTCCTGCCAGAGACCTTTTCAGGCTCCGGGCGAGACTGGTCAGATTGGGCTGAACAATTTGAAATAGCAGCCGACGTAAACAACTGGGATGATGGTCTGAAATTAAAGTTTATGAGTTTGCTCCTTTCGGGTCGAGCCCGTGAAGTATACAGTGGCCTGTCACCATCTGCCAAAGCAAATTATTTACTGCTGAAAGAGGCAATGGGGCGCTGTTTGGACCCCTGTGACAGTGAGGACTGGAACAGGGCCAGTTTTTCTTCACGTAAGCGATTGCCCAATGAGACTGTCAGAGAGTTTGGTGTTGCACTTCGGCGCCTTGCTGCCAAAGCTTATCCCTCTGTGGACATTGCAACACAAGAGATGTTGGCTAAAGATCATTTCATCGCTCATGTTGGGAGGGGAGACCTGCGTGTCACTTTGCGCAGTGTTAAACCTGCCACACTTGAGGCTGCCATTAATCTGGCTGCAGAGCTGGAGCTAATTAGAGACCTGGAAAATGGTCATGTTGCAACCGATGCCAAAGTGCGTATTGTGGCTGACAAAAGTTCTGATGAACGTGTTGATGCGTTGGTGGGGGTAGTTGAGACTTTGAAGCAGGAGGTCATATCCCTGCAATCAACTGTTAAAACCCTGGTAGACCCACATGAGAATGCATCCCTGCTGTCACACCAGAAGCTAAACCCTGCCAGTAGGATTAAGCCACGTACACCCATCTCAAAAGATGGCCCAGACCAAAGAAGAGCATGTTGGGAGTGTGGCTGTACGAGACATTTAAGGCGTGACTGCCCATATGTACAGTTAAACTAAAAGGGGCGTGCACAGAAGGCCCAGTGCCCGCCCCTACCTCTGAGAGGAATGTGGCCTTTAAAAGCTTAACAGGTGGATCTGGTTATCTCAAAGCAAAAATAGGTGGGTTTGAATGTCATGTACTCATTGATACAGGGGCGTCGCGCTCTGTCATGTCAAAGAGCATGTGGCTAGTAATAACTAATGGGGGAACCGATTTGAGAGACTATGTTGGGACGGCCACAGCAGTAAATGGAGGAGAGCTAGTTGTCTTGGGGTCTTGGCGAACTGTGTGTCAGCTCGCAACGCTCACCCTACCTGTTGAGTTTTTGATATCTGAAATAACATCGGATGAGATACTGTTGGGTTTTGATTTTTTATCCAAAAATAGTGCTGTTGTTGACCTGGGGAAAAATGTTTGTCAGATTAATGGAGAGTGCTTCCCATTAGTCGACTTAAATCCATCTCCCGCAGCCAAAGTTGTTGTCATTCAGTCAGACACTACAGTGCCTCCACGTAGTGAAGCCATAGTGTGTGGTCAAGTGCAAAATGAAAAGACTGATTATATTACAGGAATGTTGGAACCCTCAGATTCTCTTGCCAAACATTGTGACCTGTTGGTTGCCCGTGTAGTCTGCCGAGTTGAACAGGGTACCTTGCCTATTCGCGTCATTAATGTGACAAGCGACCCACTCCTACTAAAAAGTGGTATGAAAGTTGGCACACTGCACACAGACATTGTAGTAGAAGAAGGCAGTGATGAGGGGGAGGGCCAGAATGGCAAAGGGCTTTTGACTGTTTCTACACTTATGAAGCAGTTTGGCATAGAGGACAGAGGATTTCAGATGAACAGCTAAAATCTGTGAGACAGTTGTTGTTTCATAATCGTTCAGTATTTAGCTGTGGTGAGCATGACTTGGGCAGGACCCATCTAACTATGCACGAAATTAACACAGGTGATGCAAAACCAATCAAAATGCACCCACGAAGAGTGCCCTTGCATTTGCCAGCAAGAGGTGTCGGAAAACCTGAAGCAAATGCTGGATAATGATGTAATCCAGCCATCTTGCAGCCCGTGGGCAGCACCTGTAGTTTTGGTGAAGAAAAAGGGAGGTGGACTTCGATTTTGTGTTGATTACAGGAATTGAACGAGACGGTGGTGAGAGAAAAGATGCTTATCCCCTTCCTAGGATTGATGATGCTTTGGATAGCCTTAGCCAAGCATGCTGGTTCTCCACACTGGATTTAGCAAGTGGCTATTGGCAAGTGGAAGTACATCCTGACCATCGACATAAAACTGCCTTCATTACCAGACAAGGGTTGTTTGAATTTAATGTGCTCAGCTTTGGATTGTGCAATGCACCCAGCACATTCCAAAGATTGATGGATCTAATCCTTGCTGACTTGCAGTGGACAACATGTTTAGTTTATCTAGATGACATCATAGTGTTTGGCCGTTCGTTCCAGGAGCACTTAACCCGTCTTGGGGGAGTTCTAGATAAACTGAAGCAGGCTAACCTCAAAGTTAAACCTTCTAAGTGTAACTTGTTTTCTACTCAAGTACAATACCTTGGTCACGTCATCTCTTCTGATGGGGTGATGCCTGACCCATCTAAGGTGGAGGCAGTGAGAGGTTGGCCGGTCCCAAAGAATGTGACAGAAGTGCAGAGTTTTTTGGGTTTGGCATCATATTACAGGCGCTTTGTCAGAGGTTTTGCAGACATCGCAAAGCCATTGCACCAGCTTGCAGAGAAAGGCAAACGTTTTCAATGGAACGATGCTTGTCAGAAAGCATTTGACCAGTTGAAAATGTGCCTCACAACCGCCCCAGTCTTGGCTTATCCCGATCCAAAGAAACAGTTCATCTTAGATACTGATGCCAGTGATCTAGGAATAGGTGCAGTGTTGTCGCAGGAGGAAGGCGGACTGGAGAAAGTTGTTGCATATGCCAGCCGAGCTTTGTCTAAACAAGAGCGTCAGTATGCGACCACCAAGAAAGAGCTTTTAAGCATGGTGACATTTACAAGGCACTTCAAACATTATTTGTTGGGGAAAGAGTTTATTTTGCGCACAGACCATAATTCCCTTCGTTGGCTACACAATTTTCAAGGTTTGGAGGGTCAGTTAGCTCGATGGACAGAGCAGCTGGCCAACTTTGAATACAAAATTGTTCATCGACCAGGCAAGTTCCATAGTAACGCTGATGCACTTTCCCGGTTGCCAGGATGTGTTGGGCACAACTCACCAGAAGCAAAGAAATCCACCAAACTAAACTCTAAAGTCTGTGCTCTACTACAGGAAATGCCATCATCTGAGCCTGGAGTTGTGGTGGAGATGGATGAGATGGCAGAAACCCAGAGGAAAGACACTGAACTTAGACAATTGATTAATTTTAAAGAAGAAGCTGTATGTTCATTGCCAGATTCCCCAGAGTTGCAAAAGTATGCCCCCGTGTGGCACCAACTCAAAGTTCAGAAGTCTAGGTTGGTGAGAATTCCCCCAGATAATTCTGATGCTGCTGCTTGTGTTCAGGTTGTTCTGCCCAAGTCAATGGTGCCTCAGGTCCTTAGACAGCTGCATAATGTTTCTACTGGGGGTCACTTGGGTGTTCAGAAACTGCAAGCCAAAGTGAAGGATAGATTCTATTGGCCTGGTTGGTTCCAGGATGTTAAGGCTTGGGTAAGGGAATGTGTTGATTGTGCTTCCCGCAAAGCACATGGGAAGCAGCCTTGTGCACCCCTGCAAACCTTTGTTCCATCTAGACCGTTTGAGCGGGTCGCACTTGACATCCTTGGGCCCTTGCCTGAAACACCTAATAGAAACAAGTACATCCTCGTGATTGGTGATTACTTTTCAAAATGGACAGAAGCCTTCCCACTACAGAACCAAGAAGCTCAGTCTGTGGCGAAAGTGTTGACAGAAGAATGGGTTTGCCGTTTTGGAGCCCCTCGCAGTATTCATTCTGACCAGGGTCGTAATTTTGAGTCCACACTTTTTAAAGAATTGTGCAATCTTTTGAACATTCAAAAATCAAGGACTTCACCTTACCATCCTCAATCAGACGGGATGATTGAGCGGTTCAATCGGACACTTTTGTCAATGTTAGCTATGTTCGTAGAAGATAATCAACTGAACTGGGACACACTTTTACCCTACGTGATGCTGGCGTATCGTAGTAGTGTCCATGCTAGCACCTCGTTCACGCCTTACAAAGTTTTGTTTGGGCAAGAAGTTGTGCTGCCAGTGGATATTATGTTGAATGTGGGTGAACATGAAACCTTCTCATCTGTGGATAAGTACGTGTCCCGGCTACAAGAGACCTTGTCGTCTGTGGTGGATGCTGTTAAAAGGCATCAGACTCGAGCATCAGAGCAACAGAAAGAGTCCTATGACTTTAGAGTCAATTTCCAGTATTACTCAGAAGGGGAGCTAGTCTGGGTCCATAACAAAGCGAGGAAGCGTGGAGTGTGTGCCAAGCTGCAGAAGCGTTTCAAGGGTCCCTTCAGAGTTCTTGAAAGGTTGACTGAAGTTTTGTATAGGCTAGTTCCAGTCGAGGAGGGCCAGAAACTGTGGTACATTTCAACAGACTTAACCCTATACTTGTTCTTTGGCAGCCTCATCAACCCCAAGGTCCCAAGACGAAGGGCAGATGAGGCCAACCATGCAGAGTCAAGACGGGCAGGAGGGGCATCACCGGACGCCTGAAAACCGGGCCCATCGGAAGATTCCTGGGGATCAAAGAATGGGGCCATTGGAGGACATGGCAGTGGCCACTTCAGGATCTGCTGAGGAACCTGAAGGAAGAGAAGAGTATGCGCGGCCTGCGCGTCTACGGAAGCCACCTGCTCGGTACCAAGATTACATGTCTCAATAGGACTCTCGGAGTGAGTCTTCTCTTCCTTGGTGGGGAGGAGTGTGATGGAGGTCTGCCGCCCTGCTGTGAAGAGGTGGGCGGGGAGAGCAGCACAGGTGTTTGTCATTACAGCTGATTGGAACTGATAAAGCAAAGGAAGCAGCATGCCGCGGGGAGAGCATTCGCCAGAGCAGCCAGCCGCTCAATCCTTCGGGGGGAGGGTGCCGCTCGCTGCCGGCTAGGGCTGCCGGCGGTGAAGATAGACAGAGAGGGGGAGTCGTTCCTGTGTGAGGAGGGGAGGCTGGTTGCCTCCTGTGGTAAGAGCAGGGCTGGGAGTAGGAGTGAGCTGGTTGCTGCTGCTCTACTCACGGCGCTGCCTGTGGACGCTGACCAGACGCATAACCGAGAATCATTCCGCCGCCCGGCGAAGCTACACCCCGGGGAGCCGGACGGCGCTGGAGCTCAGACCCCGGGGGGGTCGCGCCCGCTGCGCGAGTTAAGTCACTCTACATCACATCACATCTCCCGGCTGCAGACTCAACAGCCAAACGCTCTCGTGATTATTACTGGGGATTTTAATCATGTCAACATGGACAGAACGCTAACTGACTTCACTCAGTATGTTAACTGCTCCACTCGGGACAATAAAACTCTGGACCTGCTTTATGCTAATGCTTCAAATGCCTACAGCACCACTGCACTTCCCCCACTCGGCAGGTCAGATCATAACCTGGTTCTGCTCACACCCAAGTATGTTCCTGTTGCCCGCCGGCAGCCTGTGTTCACAAGGAGGGTGAGGAAATGGACACAGGAGGCTGAGGACGCCCTCCAGGACTGTTTTGAGTCCACCGACTGGGATGCTCTCTGCCAGCCACACGGGGATGACATCAATACTATGACGGAATGTATCACAGAGTACATCAAATTCTGTGAGGACTCGGTAATGCCCACCAAAATGGTCCGTTGTTTTCCAAACAACAAGCCATGGATCACCAGTGACCTGAAGAGTCTTCTGAACAAGAAGAAGAAAGCCTTCAGGTCTGGAGACAAGGAGGAACTGAGGAGGGTGCAGCATCTTCTACGAGACAAGCTGAGGGAGAGTAAAGACTCGTACAAGAGGAAGCTGGAATCCAAACTCCAGCAGAACAACATGAGGGAGGTGTGGTCTGGAATGAAGGAGATCACAGGATGTGGAGAGAAAGGACGGCTGACGGAGGGAAACAAAGAGAGAGCTGATGAGCTAAACATCTACTTTAACAGGTTTAGCTCTCTGGACGCCCCGGTCTCCTCCGACCCTCCCCCACCTCCCTCACCTCCCCCCCTGCCTCCTATGCCTCCTCTACTCTCCCCTCCTCCCCCGCGGATGATGAGCCCACTTACCGAGACATCAGTGATACAGCTCACCACCCCTCCCCCACTGGACACACCCAGCACTACACCCCTTCCCCCCGACCTGAAGGTGACGACCAGCCAGGTGAGGAGTCAGCTGGAGAAGCTTAAACAACACAGAGCTGCAGGCCCTGATGGAATCAGCCCCAGGACTCTGAAGACCTGTGCCAGTCAGCTGTCTGCAGTCCTCCAGCATCTCTTCAACCTGAGCCTCAGCCAGGAGAGGGTGCCCCTCCTCTGGAAGACCTCCTGCCTCGTTCCTGTGCCCAAGAAGTCATCTCCATCTGGCATCAGTGACTACCGCCCAGTGGCCCTTACATCGCATATCATGAAGGTGCTGGAAAGGCTGGTGCTGGCCCACCTGAGGCCGCAGGTGAGATCTTCTCTGGACCCTCTGCAGTTTGCCTACCGGCCTCGTCTGGGGTGGATGACGCTGTCATCTATCTGCTGCAGCGAGCTCACTCACACCTGGATGGTGGTGGAGGCATGGTGAGAATCACATTCTTTGATTTCTCTAGTGCCTTCAACACCATTCAGCCTCCATTACTGGGTGAGAAGCTGCGGCTGATGGGTGCTGGTGGGTCCACTGTCTCCTGGATCACTGATTACCTGACAGACAGGCCACAGTTTGTCCGGCTGGGCAGTGTCCTGTCTGATGTGGTGATGAGTGGTGTGGGAGCCCCACAGGGCACTGTGCTCTCTCCGTTCCTGTTCACCTTGTACACCGCTGATTTTCAGTACAACTCAGAGTCATGCCACTTACAGAAGTTTTCTGATGACTCTGCAGTTGTAGGGTGTATAAGCGGAGGACAGGAGGAGGAAGAGTACAGGGGCTGGTGGACCGATTTGTGGAGTGGTCTGGAGAAAATCAACTGCTGCTGAATGTCGATAAAACCAGAGAGATGGTCATCGACTTCAGAAAGAGAGTACTGCAGCGCAGCCCCTTAGCATCCTGGGTAAGGACATTAAGACAGTGGAGGAGTACAAGTACCTGGGTGTGACCATCGACAACAAGCTGAGCTGGAGGACCAACAGCACGGCTGTCTACAAGAAGACCTGCAGCAGACTGTATTTCCTAAGGAAGCTGAGGTCTTTCAATGTGTGCAGCAAAATGCTGGAGATCTTCTACCAGTCTGTGGTAGCCAGTACCCTGTTCTTCTCTGTGGTCTGCTGGGGGGGGCAGCATCACTGCAGGGGACACCAACAGGCTGAACAAACTGATAAGAAAGGCTGGCTCCATCATCGGCTGCAAGCATGACACCTTTGAAGCTGTGGTGGAGAGGAGGACCCTCAACAAGCTGCTATCCATCATGGATAACCCAGACCATCCTCTCCACCCAGTTCTGGACAAACAACGGAGCACCTTCTCCAAAAGGCTCAGACAACTCCGCTGTTCCAGGGACCGCTACAGAAAATCATTTCTGCCACATGCAATACGATTGTATAACTCCTCATCCATCTGTAACAGATAACACACCAACGGACTTTTTACTTGTTCATTACTACCTCAATTTGCACACTCCCTATTATTATATTCTGCACATTAAAATTTGCACAATTTACTTTGTTTTTAATTGCACATTATTTTCCTTATTTTTTGTAAATATTGCTTTTTGTCTGTATATGCCTGATGCTGCAACAACCTAATTTCCCAACCTGGGATGAATAAAGTATTGCTATTCTATTCTATTCTATAGACACTTTTAAACTGTACTCTATTTTGATAAGGGTTTTATTGGGAGGGTATCCGTGGGTGTGCGAGGGCCGGCAGGTACTTTTAGATTCCTCTTCTGCATGCCGTTTGCTGTGCCTCCGATAGAGGGTGTGGTGCTGCTGTGCCTCCGATAGAGGGTGTTTTGCCAGCTGACGTGTAGCTACGTCAGCTGGGTGTGTTTGTTCGTTCACCGGTTGGAATCTTAACGTCCTGCAGGCTTCCCATCCATGGTCTTAACTGCGTTTCTATTTAATTGTATTAATAAAAGCTATTTTACTGTATCATATCTCTTGTGGTTCTTGCGGCTTGACTGACAGGTGTCTATCCTGTCCTGGTTGGACCCATTACAAATATTACAGATCTCCTGCTCAGAATTAAAATAAAATTGGATGTAATGCATGGTAAATGTACAAGCTGTTAAAACAGCTTCTCAGAAGCACGCATGATAAATAATCAGAGCAATTATAGAGTGACCCCACTGTGACGCATCAAGTTACACTGAGAAAAGAGCATAAACCTCCATGCTAAAAAGTTACAGGAGCAACATAAATCTACAAACTAAATACTGCTTTTTGAGGCTGACATAAATCATTTTGACTGGAGGATACAAAGTCTTTATAGTTGGATTGCCATTTTGCTAAAGTTAGAGAATCACATGACGTATTAGGTTTTGGATGAGGTAGGGTAAAGCTTTCATGCACAGAAGCCAAAAGTGTTAAAAGTTGAGAGAAGTTGTACGGTGTTTTGATAACACTATGTGAAAGCGAGAGGAACTCATGAATATTGCATGGGATTCTATGACTCCATTAAGTGTGATGTATGCAACTTTGAGTCAAGAAGCATGAAATAATGCCGCTTAATGCGGCTTAAAGGAGTATTTATCATGTTCACACCAGCAAGCGTGACTAAAAGCTGGAGCTGTTAAAAGATAGACAACCACACCGAGGGACTTTAAAAAAATAGTTTTTAATACCACAGATAAAAACCAGCAGAGGGAGTTTGGGTTTCTGTGCACTTTTGAAAACTGACATGTTGGTTAGGATGAAATATTGAGACAAACCATTTTTCAGCTCTCAGAGACGTTTTTAGACTATATTTGATGTTTCAAAATCACGTGAATTCTGTGTCCGGATCTTTTCAACACAAATGTATGTTTATCTTAATGCAGAACATCTGGATTCATTCATACCTTCATCTCTACACTGTTACGTTGGTCTCACTGTAGCTCAGTCAGTTTCCATCAGAACAGAATAAAACAAACACAGCTTAACTGCACAAACTAAGTAATTAAAAGTAATTTCACGCATCTGCAGTTTGTGATCCGCCTGACTCTGAGGCGTTAATCATAATTAGCTTAGATGTTCAGATGCCCTCCAGACTTATCAATCAGCTGGTTCCCTTTGGCCCTGATGCCATGCAGAAGCGTTCTATAAATGCTGCAGGACAGGTCATAAGGTACAGAAAACGTGCAGCAGCATTAAGGACTTACATCGGCGTCTCTGAGCCATTTATAAAAACAAAATCTTAATCCTTGGGGGACTTGTTGAAATATTGCAATTTAATTAAGCATCATCCTCTAATTGTACATGCAGGACACCACAATTGTTGCTGTCCCTGTCACAAATGACCCCCTCCAGCTCCATCACGATCTAATGACTTATTTTTTCACAATTTGTATCAGTTGATCTATAGGTTCCTGAATTGCATTAAACCATAAAAAAAAATAATATAGGGAGAGAATATAGTCTCATTTGATTTGTGTGTGCGTAATTCTTGTTTTTAATTCATACAATAGATTTTGTGCACAACTGTGTACTTGCAATTGTGTATTTACATGTACAAAAATTACAAAATACAATTTACACAAAGTTACAACCGCTTAACACTAATTGCACATACAAATCTTTAAAAAGTACGCACAAATCACCTGATACACACACACACACACGAAACCACATTTACATATGTGATGTCAGACTTTTTTCACATCTTTTAAGATTTGTGTGTAAGGGAAGCGATAAAATGCTGGGTTATCAGAGTTGTCTTATCGGCCACTTTAAATAATAGTATAATAATCTTTATTTATTTAGCACATTTCGAGATAAAAATCATAAAGTGCGTCAAAGTAAAACACAGAGAAAACACAGAATAAAAACAGAATTAAGAAAAAGCTATTTTAAAAAGATGTGTTTTTAGCTGCTTTTTAAAAGAAAACACTGAATCTGCAGATCTGAGGCTGAGAGGAAGGGAGTTCCAGAGAGATGGAGTCACTGCTGCAAAAGCTCTGTCACCTTTAGTTTTTAACCGAGTTCTTTTAACAACCAGTAGGCCCTGGTCACATGATCTCAGGGACCTGCTGGGAGTGTACGGCTGCCCGAGGTCTTTTATATAGACCGGTGCTTGGTTATAAAGAGCTCCATAAGTTAAAACTAGGATTTTGAACTGCTCTCTGAAGCGGATGGGGAGCCAGTGCAGCTGTATTTACAATGAGATGACGTGAATACTTGGAGGATTTAGTTAAAAGCCTTGCAGCAGTGTTCTGGACAACCTGAAGCCGTTCTAAAGATGTGAAGATTGTGTTGTAATAATCAAGACAAGAAGAAATAAAAGCTCGAATGAGCATCTCCATCTTAGAATTTAGATTGTGAATAATATCCGGTGAAAAGTTGACATTTTCACACTTCCTTAAACAGATATAAAATAAAGAGAATTAAAGGGGCAATACCATGATTTAAACCTTTCAGAGTGAACTATATCCATATATACGATCCTATATTCCATTTGGACCACTAAAAAACAACTTATTTATGAAATATTAGTTATATTTCGTTAGGCTTTTCCAATCTGGAAGTAAAACGACTATATTCCTGAAGCTCCGCCTGCTGTCGCGTGTGGCTGCACTGCCGCAGCAGTTCACTTCATGACGTCATCCTAGATAAATCCCAGTGTCTATATTTCTTCCACGAAAATAATCCAAACTTCTAAAAAGTTGAATGCACATACAATATATCTGCCTTTAGTAGGCCTGGCTATTGCTAAACTGCTTCACAACAACACGCACGGCTCCTGTAGACTGTGCCCAACGGGGTTGGGGGATGGGGGCGGGGGGTCTTAAAGGAGCGCCACGACTAAAGTAATAAACACCTATTTGAGCTGGAATTTATTGAAGACAGGACACAACTGGAAGAAATACGGTATTCTGCTTCTGAAATGAAAGTCTTTTGCTGATCATCACTGGTTCTGTGGAGAAATTGAGTGTTGGTGTTACGCTGGGGGCGGTGCTGTCACCTTCCTGAAGGGAGCTATTGGCATCCATCTTACGTTAGCACGTTTACATCCACTCGTTTTCGTGGGTATGGGGGGGGCTGCTGCAGACAGAGCAGCTTTTTAGAGGATGACTCTTTAATGCAGGAACGGATCAAAATACAACTTTGAATTTGTGAGGAATTAACAATAAATTGCAAATAAAACCTCAAAAAGTAAAATTTTCAGGATAGGACCCCTTTGATATAAAAAAACTCTAAATATGTATTTTTAAAACACTGAACACAAAAGTTCCTCTGTTCTCATCGGTCTATCACTGCTGGGCTTTCCCTGCCAGCGACTTCACCACAGATCTCGTCCACGAGTGCCTGTTTCCAGTCATGGTGATAGCAGGCGGTGTGAGATCCTCCATGATACCCAGAGAGCGTAGTAGGTCGATCAGCCCTACATCCTATAAGTGTGAAAATGTTAATTTTCGCCAGATATAATTCACAATCTAAGTTCAAAGCGGATGATAAGAAAACTCTGATGACCTAGCATTCTAACAGCATTTAAACGCATCACTTACACACAAATCTTAGAGATATGAAAAGAGTCTCACATCATATATGTGCGTAAAAGTAGTTTTGTGACTATCGGTTGATGGGTACTTTTAAAAGATTGGTTTGTGTAATTAGTTTTAAGCTGTTATAATTTAAAGTTTTATGTGTTTAAATTATAAATTTTATGTATTTTGTACATGTGAATGCACAATTGCAAGTACACACAGTTACACACAAAATGTACTGTATTAGTAAAGCACACACAGATCAGATCAGATCAGAGTACTCTCCACTGGAACGGAAAAAATACAGAAAATGTCTTTTTTTTTTTTTTACAGCTTATTACTTGTATTCATCTGCACTTTACCTGTCCTGCTGCGTAGCTCTTGTGTTTATTTTCTGTACTGATTTTTTAAAAATATCATCTATATATTGGGATGTTATTAAAATTAATCAATATGACAACGAGGACTTCCAGGAATTAAAAGAACAAAAGCTCAAAGTTTGTTGCTACCAAATTATTGCTTTTCCACTGCAAAACTATTTTGATGACTGGTGTTCTGTGCTGCACACTAAAATTTGATTCGATAGTTTCACCTCTGCACCATAGAACAAACCACAAATGAAGACTTGACTTGTATCTCAACAGGGAACACTGTTCGAAGATTAGATGGCAGCCACCTGCTGTGGACCATGTGTTATATATATATCTTTTTGTTCCCCAGACTGAGTTTCCCGCTGTTATTAAAACTGCAATGGAAGTGGAAACTCAGCTTCTGCAGTCTCCCTTTTGTCACAGAATCAAGAGCTGCAGTTTGTTCACCATGGACTCATCTTGCTTTCCTGTATCGATTTTTGCAAAAGTCACACTTTGTAAAGAAACTTCTCAAGCCATGAAAGCATAAGCTGAATGGCGCTCAATCTAAGGTTAAAGACCAGCAAGCAATGCTTTAAGTCAAGGAATCACTTTGATTTCCTTGTTCAAATTGAATCCAGTGCAGATCCGAAAGGATTTTGGAACAAAACTGAAAACTTTGTATAAGTTTCAATAAAATTAAAGAACACAAATATCAGTTTAAATATCACACTTTTAGAAATAGACTTACAAACTAACAGACATATAATATTTTCTTACTTTTACTTTATGGTGACAGAATATTTTCTTTTTTATCCAGGCTTTGTTACATCCCACAGAGGCAGAACGATGAATGGTGCGTGACTGCATGAGGATGTGTTACGCATAAAGGAAGTCCAGTAATCCCAGGCATTACTCTTGCCGGCGGTGGGTTTAAAGGCCATGTCTGCAGTCGTGACAGCAGCGTACATCTCAGAAAACGCCACGTCTTTCTGTGTTTATTTATGACTCCGTGTGCATGCACATTTTTCCATTTGTCTGTGATCGTGCCTGCTCATTTGTTTCTTTGTTTGCCATCAGTCAGCCCAGTCTGTCACCTTTTCAGGTATCATGTTTATAAATATGGCTTAGTTTTGGACTAAATAAATCTGGTCCAAGCAGCTTTTCTAACATCTCAGTGGATTATCCTCAGAATCCGGCCATATTCTCTAGTCAGAGAGTGATCCCAAGGATTGTGGTTGGATATGTTTGACTGCTTTGGTGTTATTAATTACGATGAACTCATGGGATGTATCTCTTGCTGCAATTTATGATTTCCCTTTTTGGAAGCTTGCGACATTTAGAAAGTGCTCAGAAAAAACCTAAAAAACTGTAGTTGCAACATTTGTAGTGGTGAAGCTTCAGCACAACTTCAAGAGGGAAGATCTACCTCATCTTCAGGTCCACTGGTCCTGATTCTTCACACCACTCATCAATTAGTCTTCACTGTCAGCCAATGGCTGAAGTGCTCACTTTCTTTACAGCCAATCGCAAACAAATTCCTGCTTTAAATTTGGTTTAGCCGCATTTTGCCCCTTAATTTTTTAAAGCTTTGAAAATCTAGTTTTAGTGTGTTCAATAAATGTTTATCTTATTTGGCCCGTGACCTAAGGTATGTTTTGGATTTTGGCCCAGGTGTGCGATTGAGTTTGACACCCCTGGTCTAAGGTCATCCTAGGCATTTATATGTCCCCAGTCCAGAGGCTAACCACCAAACACTACAGACTATTTCATGCTCCTATTCCCATTTCAGTGTTAAATCAGATTTTCAACATCTCTATTTCTAAACATTTATGCATCTTTTCTTGAATTAAATTCCACCATAATACATTTTTTTTTACTTAAAATGTTTCCAAACACAAAATCTGAGATACATAATATAATGTAGTGAGTTTTTTCTCTCTTTTTTTTTAACAATCCACAGATTGCAACAAGGATTGGAAACTTTTAGTTGTTCAATACAATAATAGAAGCCATAACAAAAGCCAAAAAAGGTATAATAAATCTGTAATAGCAGATACATTTCTTGAGAATCTAGTAGCTGAAGTGGATCCAGACTCCAGTCCTGGGATGGAGCAGAAGCATTTTATGTCTCACGTAACTCCACAAGTCATCAGTCTCTCTCGACTATCTGTGGCTCATCTGAAGTCTTTTCTGCTGCTCTGCAAAGTCTTATCTGGAATTGCGTTAATCTATGTAAAGTCAATAGTTAAGATGAACACTCTGTTCCACACAAGCATGTAATCCCTACTAGAATGATCCTCCACCAGTGCCGGGATGACCCTCTGTGGAAGAGGTTTGATAATCTGTTTCAAACAAGCAACAATAGAATATTTTTTACTGAATTTTTATGTTGTCCATTTTTTCTGTTTAAAGATAAGTTTAAATGCAAATAAATTACATTTGTTAAAAATATATATATATATTTTTAAACTTTAAAAAAAAGAGACTTTTGCAACTCTTGCAGCTCACTTGAGTGTATTAAACCTTTACAGAAGTAAATGTTGAATTGAAGAAAAAAAAGAAAAAAAAAATCACCCTGACAGTCTTGACAGCTCACTTTCAGTCCTGCTTTGGTATCACATGAACTCAAGCTCTAGATCCTGACCTGAATACAGCACCTTCTTCTCTCCAGGTCTAAACTCAAACTGTGAAATGTTTTCCATGCTTTGCCTTTGGCTTTGAATTCAATCAGCCTCCTCTTTACTCACGCCACATCCACACTCAGCCGTTTTTACTTTGGGCCCACAGTTCAGCTTGACCTCTGGCCCCAAACTTAGACCACTCTGCAGAAAGTCATCTGACCTCCAACCAGCTCCTCCTTTTTCTTCTTCGACCTCCACCTTCCCACTGTCTTCTCATGTCAGAGCAAAAGAGATTGTTCAAACAATGCTTCTAGCTTGTCCCTGAAGTGACTAGAACTAAAATTATTAAGGTAAAAATAAAATTACTATATTGTACTGTATTCTATGGGTAAATTTCAGTATTTAAAAGAACAAAAAACATTTTAAGAAATAATGCAAGTCATCACATGTATAGCCTATAGCCTAAATGTGTTGATATTTGTGGACACGACTGAATTTCAGGTTTTATCTGTCTTATGTAATTTGTATAAAAACAAGGGGAAAAGATTATAGAGCTTATATCATACAAAATCAACTTTTTTGAGTTTTTAAGTGTTTTGAAAGGTTAATTCCTCATGAAAATCAACCCCAAAGCTGTATTTCTATCCATTCATACATCTTTGAGCATTCCTGTAAAATCCTGTGCTCTGAGCACCAGCCCCTCCCAACTCACTTTATCAAGCAGGTTCTCACAATGTGACAGTGTAGTGAAGTGTTTCTTATCAAATAAACTGAATAAAAATGAATTAAAACATTTGAAGTACATTTTAGGATAAAAGAAAAAAAAAATAAAAACCACATAACTTCTACCCTTACAAAACATTTTGTATTGGAGTAGCTTAAAATTGTACTCAGCTGCATTTTAATTAAAACACAAAATGTTTTGTTGATTTTTGAAGAAAAAACTTATATCAGCTTAAAACAATAAGATAATGGATCATTACTGCTTTTATAATTTTCAAGACAATGCAGACTCATGATCAGAAAATATGAAATCTTGTCCCTAGAGGAATTCTTTCCGAAGAAATCTAATCTGATCTCAACGTATGATCCATGTTTTTTTCTTAATATTGAATTAAAAACTTTTTTAGGCTTACTGTAAGCTGGTAAAGTAAACTACCACAGATGCTGATGCAATCAGCTTAGACAACATCTCGGTCCGTGCCAATATCTCATTATGCAGTTTTTTCTGGTAAACATCTCACTTTTTTATGAGAGCCTGCAGCACTCAGCATCTTCAATCATTCACAAAAATATTCTCAGACAAAAGTATGAAGCCAGCTTGATCCACAGAGTGCAGTTTCCTCTCAGGGACAGTTCAAATATGTCTATATCAAGTCCAACAATCACATGTTAGGTAAAACTCAAGCTATGAACCATTGTCGACAGGATCTATCCTAAAAACACGCTTCCCATAAGGTTGCTCAAATAACTAGATATTTACTTCAGTTGTGAAGCTGTAATAAACTATTTTGGGTTAACACTGGTGAAATAGCCGGCAACACCTAAATAACACATGCTCTTTGACATACCATACGAATCAGCTGATTCTAGTGAGTAGAAGAGCAGCTTTGTATATCAGCTTTGTACAACACATAACGTGAAGTGTTGCATATTAGCGCATAGCTGCTTTTCTTTGCAACAGAAGCCGCTTAAACAGTTACGGTAATTGAAAGAATGTCAACGCTGGAGCTAAATCTCCAGTGTTAAAGAGTTAACAATAAAACAATTAAATGAATAACAACCATGTAGAAAAGGTTTTTTAGGAAAGGTCTTATCAACAAATTTCCCACAATTTAAAGTTTTCAGAGTTTTAATTTATCAAACTCCATTGAGACAGATCAGTCCTTGAGCAAAAAAATTCTGCAGAGTGAAAAAAGAATCGACTCTGTGTAAATCATTTTATTTTCATTACAATATGTAAAATACAGAGGGAAAAAAGAACATGGTGTAGCATTACAAGTTATCCGACTAGTCTGGTAACAGAGGGCAGATGTAGTCTGAGAGGAAATTGCCATTTAGTATTTATACATAGCCTTCAGCAGGTGTTCCAATTGCCTTTGGAAAAAAAAAAAAAAACATGAATTTATGACTATGAGGCTGTGTTGATACTCAAGTCGTTTCCATTCTGTTCTCTTATGGCTATGAAATCTTAAATTTTACACATTTCTCTTCAAGAAAAGTTTTTTTTTTTTTTTTTTTCAGAATCAACCCAAATGTCTAAATATTTAGTTATCATTTTCAACTTTTATCTATTTTCCATAGTCAAGATATTAAATTGATTTTAAAAGCTTGCAAAGGACAACTCCCTGTACATTTTTTTTTTTATATTTACATCCTGAAAAATAAAACCTGCCCCAATGTCCAACCTGGATCGTAGAGTCTCACAAATCTGACAGGTTTTTATTTAAAGTCTACATTATTTACAAAAAAATAAATAAATAAAATAAAAACATAATAATAAAGATTTCAAGTCAGCAGTTATGTTTTGTTCAGAAATGTTTTGATAAATTTATCAGTCAAGCTTACAACTAAATAAAAAACTCCTGGTTTTTACTGGGAATGCTTGGAGAGTCTGTTTGACTGCTGAACGGGAACTCGTGGCAGTCCTCCCCCTGTGCTGCCTTTACTTCTCGGTTCTGGTACGTTTCTCTTCTGCTGCAGAGAAATCTCACCATGATCGCCAAAGCAGACGCAGTTGCAAAAATACCCACTGCAATCACACCTGTAAACACCACAGAAATGGATGCATTTAATAAACAAACTACCTCCCCCCAAAACGCATTTATATTTTTCCCTGAAATGCTGTTTTGGTGATTCCGATGTTCAGAATCATACAGAGCAGCAGCATTTTTTTTTTCCTGGCTCAGGGTCAGTGCAGTGACAGCTCAGTACACCTGCAGCCTCCTGTCGCTGCTTACTATGATCAAAGCCACCACAGTTTGTTATGCATCATCAAATTCTGTACCTGAAAATCTGAATTTTACAAGATGAAAGGAAACATTGGACACTATTCTGCTGAGCACAGATTAAGCACATCTGAAGATGAGAAGTCAGAACAAGATGCTTATTCAGCTCAACCTGCTACACAAGCAAGAACATCAACAAAAAAAAGACAAGAATATCATTATTCTTTGTTATTAAAAAAGACTTGACAAAAATGTAATTCTTAGAAATTGAATAAAGCTGTAATTGGCTAACAAACAGGAGAGATGGGATGTTTGTCTCATTTATTACTGCTGAAGTGAGCAGAGACCATGTTAGCTGCAGTTTGGTGACATAATACTCTAGGGGAATCCCCTGTTGACTTGTCAGCAATTTTTTAAAGCTGGAATATACATTTAAATGTGAAAAAAAGAGAAGACAGCACAGTTTGTTGTTGTAATCTTTGTCAGCTGCTTCACTGGATCAAAATCGGCCCAGATGTACAGTAGCCTTATATCAATGAGGCAGACAGGTTTTAATAATATATTAGTTTTAAAGAGTGAGCGTTGTAGAATAGACTTTTTTTAATATTTGTTTTAACTTTAAGAGTACAAAGATTAACCTTCTAAACTTTAATGCTTTTCTGCATCCAGCTGCAGACACATCACTGCAGCTAACATTACATTTCTGATAAGCCATTTAGAATCAGGGCCTGCATCTGCAGCAATGTTAGAACATACTGATTACTGATCCACACAGCGGGACACCCAAAATGGCCACTTGAGAGAACAAAAAGGGTCACATTGTATCACTTGGGTCACTCCATTTTTACTTAGTTTGCATCTGTATTTTTTAACCTCTTCATTTTCGTCCTCCATTTCTTCTTTTCCTACTTTTTTTGTAATATTTTCTCTGGTTTTGGCAATGGTGGATTTTTTGCCTGTTTGCAATTAAGATTTCTCAAGTTGAGCTCTTATCTTCTCCAGCCTTGATGGTTCTTGTCCCAAATGTTCACATAATAACGAGAACACATTTAGCAAGAAAAAACAAAAAAAAAAAAAAAAAAAAAAACGTCAAACATGGATATTAGAAGTGGATAACAAGAAAATACAATAATCAAAACAAGAGAAAAAGCAGATTAACAAACCACAAGTCAGATAAATCATAATCGCTGCAAGATAAACAGTCACATAAGGGACTGGGACAAAAAAAGCACACATGTTCAAATGTTGGATTAAAAGTAGAATATGAAATCAAGACGTTGAAAATTCACCATAAATCAAGATAAAATGGTCAAATCAACGGACAGTACTTTTAAGGTCCCATTAATAGAGGTCATCAGCCAAAAAACATTGATTTAGTGTTTGGCTACCCTTTAAAAATCCACAACCAGAACACAGGGACATGGCCACTTGGATAGACCTGACTCATCTGTTTGACAGGCCACGCCCATTACAAATAGCTGACAGTGGGGGACCTTGACAGACCTCCGATCTTTTGGGAAAAACTGTGGGTCAGCAGTTAAAAATATCAAAGTTATCTCAGTTGATATCTTTCCATTTGTCTGGGATAAATAAATACTACGTTTATTTATTCTTAATGAAGTATTACCTCCAATCAGAGCTGAATCCGTCCTGATGGCGTTGACTAAACGCTGACCTGGGTCCACAGAGCCAGGAAGGTCTGGAGACAAAGAAAAACAAAGGAAGACTTGAAGACTTGAAAAAAAAAAAGAAGTTTCCCATGATAACCCCCAGGATGCACACACAGAGCTTGTTAAAGTCTCAGCTCCACCTTTAAAAACTTCTTGAAAGCTGGCTAAATAATCTCATTTGTCTCTGCCGCCACTTTACTTCCTAACAAAGTATTGATCCTAAAGGAACTGCTGACAAACAGCCATTGGGATAATGTAAGTTTACAAAGAAGCCTTCAACTCCGGGAAAAGATGGGATGTTTGTTCAATGATCTATAAAACAGGATGGAATGAAGGGGCTGAGTAGGCTTTTTGTACCTGATAAAGACTGTGTTGTTTCTGCTGCATGGGAATCAGGCGGAGAGGAGGAGGAGGAGGCACAGCTCGATTGTTCCAGTGGTTCAGTGATAACAACATGGCCGTCAGGATGGAGCAGAGCAGCTTTGAGGGGACTGATGGAGTTAAATCGAACACTTGATAGACAGCCCGTGAAGCTGAGAGAGGCCAGCTCTGAACCACCTCCATCAAACTCTAAACACAAGCAGTACAGACAAAGGAAAGCAGATCACTAGAGGTTACAACAATAAAATACAAAAGGAAAATATTTAAAGTTCCAAAAAAATGTAGCCTTTTGTGAACTTGGGCATTTCAGGAATAGGATTTAATTTTAGTCGACTTTGTTGTTGTGTTTATTTTTCTGTTATTGTTGTATTATATATATATATATATATATTTAGGTTTAGGGGAAAGAATGACCACTTGTGGTGCACAGATGTCTGATTAACATTACGTTTTTGTTTTTTCCATCAAAACTGTACTTAGAATAATAAAAGAAAAATTATTAACATATTTAAACGATTTAAATAACTGAGGAGTGTTTGGTCTACATATAATTCTTAAATGAGTCTTTTTTTAGGGTTAAAACAATACAAATATGTATTTTTTTAGGATGTCTTGGAAACAGATGACTATTTTCTTTTCTAAACTGCCATTTCAGTGCTGAGTTTACAGAATTAAAAAAAAATAAAATAAAGGAAAAATAAATTTTTGACTTAAAATGAAAAGACAAAAATAGTAATTAGAATATTGTTTATAAGATCTAAAGAACCCTCACTCCAATAAAAAACACATTTTAACAACAAAACACATTTGCAAAAATTTTGACAAAAAATGTAAACATTCGTTCAATTCTAATTGAACTTTAATCATCACAGATATTAAAATAGTTTGCAGCCCGACAGCTTTAAATAACCTTACAAGCAATAAAATCACAAGCTTGAACATTTAAATCAAATTTTTAATAGGTTATGGTTTGAATAGTCACAAAATTCGAGAATATAAAACACAAAATGAATTTCAGTTGCTGGTCAAAAACAATTATGGCAAATCAGCAAAATATTTTATTTATAACTGTTGATATAAGCTGCAATCACTGCATCTGCAGCAGATAATGGTAACTGTACATATGTATCTGCAGAGGCTGGACGCTAAATTGAAGCGGCATTACTCGTGCAGAACAATTCGATTATGCAGCACAGCATTGCTCGCTATCTTAGTTATTACTGAGCAGATGGGCAACTTTTAAATCGCTCATATAATACTGCAGCAGAGCCTGGCTAGGAAAGATGAAATATCAAGCTGCCCACCTGATTAGGCCTAGAGTTTGAAATGGAATGTAAAGTGGGGAAAAAAAAATATCATTTATATCCCGTGATTCTCTGAAGCAGAGGAAAGATCAAAACGTTAGAAAATGTCTTCTCAGAGCAGTACTGTACACCGATGTTAAAGGTAAAAAAGGCTTATTTAGCAAAGCTGTAAAAATAAAAAGAAAAGAAAATACAGTAAACTATAATAAAATACGTTTAAATCAACATGGTAACTGTTACTGGGAGCAAACTTGTTATGAATTAATTTCAAAAGAGAAAACAGCAAATGATTTCTAATGAAAAGTACTTTTTTTCCCCAAAAATATTTAAGCTCATCTAAGCTTACACTTCTGTTTTGACATTTATGCAAACAAAGTTTAAAAGATTTACTCAGATTGAAAGTAAATTGTCTAAGGTTTCCAAATAGCACAAATAACTATTTTATTTAAACGTTTTTAAACATAAAGCCAAACTGTGAATGCAAACAGCAAAAAAAAAAAAGAAAAGAAAAAGCACATTAAATCCAGGAAAATGTTCTTTTTTCATACTGATGGCAGACAAACCATAACATAGGAGGAGCAAGCACATCCCTTAAGTTTCATGACCTGAAACACATTTTTCACTTTAGGTCAGCATTTCTTTTCTGTTCCACTGAGCATATCATTCTCTTTTTCGTCTGCTCCATTAATTGCTATGATAGACGGCATGATGTGAGAGGAGTGACAGCATATGTCAGCTGCCTCTCTGGTGCTGAAAGCTTGGTCTAAATGGGGGGTAGCAAATGGACCAGGT
>ML136746.1:0-46960 GCA_003999625.1 Oryzias javanicus
CAACAATTCAAGACTAACGCTCACGCTGAGGTGACAGCAGGCCAGACTATATACTGGTGTTGATGATATAGATTGGAAACAGCTGAGAGATCTGGCTGAGGGAGAGACTGCTGAGAGTGAGAGGGAAGGGCAGGGTCAGAACTCAGGCGAGGCTCCCTCTGGTGTCAGATGTGGAGCCAGATGGGGAATGCTGACATCCACAGACTGAATCATGGAGAATATGACATAAAAAAAATATAAAATTTACTTGTCAATGTTTTTCAAAGGCAGCTGTAAAGCGGCATACTTTCAAGATAAAGTTCACAGGTATCTCAATGCTCGGTGTGCCAGCAGAACAGGACTGAGAGTAAGGTTGCTCCAGACTACATACCAATCAAGGTACATGATTGTTTGTTTTTTCTGTTTGACTTACATGTTTGTTAACAGTTAATTTCACTTAAGATTTAATTTATTATGACTGCCTTTTAAAATGTATCTTAGAGATATGACATTTCTATTTCCATGTCATACAATTGTTACTCTTGTGTCATAATGATGAGACCAGAAATAGGAAATGCTGTAAATGTGAAGTCTTACTAATGTTTGTTTTATTTCTCTGTATGTTATTCATTCTTTTGGACTGACCACGCAGCCATTTGAATTGGTTGGTATGGATTGATTGGTAAACTTGTGCCTGACAAGAGGGGGAACCAATACATCCGTGTCATTATTGACTATTGCACAAGATGGGCACAGTTGTATCCTATTAAGACCAAATCTGCAGTAGAGGTGACAAAGTGCATCCTAAAATTTGTTTATTAATTTGAGGTGCCAAAAAGAATTTTGACGGACCAGGGAAGGGAGTTGTCAACAATGTATGTAATTACCAATAATATTGTATAATTAGAACACATTCGTCCTCACGCTTCTCATGATTCCTTTTTTGAAGATCAATGCTGGGTGCAGCGTCTTGGGATCCAGAGAAGTCTCTGTGCTCCATACCACCCCCAGACTAACGGTCTGATGAGAGGTTAAATGGAACCATACATAGGTAAACAAACGTCTTTTAGTGCTATGGCTTCTTCTGTAGTGAGCGTAATTTAACAACATATTAACTTAATTGATACCATTTACTTTGCCTGTTTCTTTTTTGCTGTCTCAATGTATGCATTTCTTGTAGGGCTCTCTCAAAACTGGTCAGGGACAGAGCAAATACCTGGGACCAATACCTTGATTCAGTCATGTTTGGCCTGCGCACCAAAAAGCAGCTGACGACTGAATCTCCCCATACTATTGATGTTCGGCAGAGAAACCATCTCTCAGAAGTTGCTGAAAACTATCAGGTTTAACAGATTTTTCAGCGTATTTTATTTAATGCTGCAAAATACTATTATGACTTCTAACATGTTCTTTTTTATTGAATTATGTATTTCAGGCCATTCTAATGACATTTTTTGTGTGACTGTCTACACAGGTGGATGGGTCTTTTGAGCAACACCTTGTAGATGAATCTGTTGCAAAAGACATTCAGCTACAAGAAAAAAAAGACTCAATATAGTACAGGGCAATGAAGAAACGGGCAGAGGAGAACACGTGCAGACTTCAATCACAAGACAGAACACACCTCTTCAGGTGGGGATTTGGTATTGAGACAAAAACGTCTAAATTCAACAAAGGAAAGGGGAAGGCTGGACCTGGATTTCATTGGTCCATACATGGTCTCAACAATCCAGGACAAAAGTGTAGACCTTGTCAACAAAGTGTGGAATCATTCCTTAAAGTCAGCATTGACCATCTTAAAAGACATATAGAAGAAACTCCCAGAATCCCCAAAAAGACTTAAATCATGTCCCCCGGTTCCCAATATCTCCACTCCACTAATAGCCGTGAAGACTGCACCTATGAACACAAAAGCTGCGAAAACAACAACGACAACCATAGCAACACCATGGACCTCAACGGCAAATGAAACCCCAGGACGCCACCTGCTAATTCATCTTCCAAATCAGAAAATTCAACCTCGCAGCCAAACTTAATTTATATGTCCAAGCTATTCTAAACACTACACATATTGTTATGAAATGGTGAAGCTTATAAGTCTGGTTAAGATATCAAACTGTAGACTGTTAAGGAAGATTGAAAGACTAATTGAGGTGGCAGGTACTAATTCTTCCAGACGCTCTGGACAATTCTGGAGGGAAGCGATAAAGGATTAAAAAAATTATTAGACTAAAATGTGTATTTGTTTCATTAGTGGCAGCTCATGGCTGAATAATTACTTATATTATTAAAATCTCCTTTTTTTGTGTTATATTCAAAGTTGTATGCAAATTTCACATGCTTTTTATGGATTCACATGCCCAACATGATCACATTTTAATCAGTGCCTCAAAATGTGCTTTGTTTCAGATCCAGTGTGACCAGTGTGAGAGATGGTTCCACAACACATATGTTGGGGAACCAGATACTCAAAGTTTCTGCTGTCCTGCATGCCAGTGATTTGAAGCAAAATCATTATTTTAAAACCCTTATTTTTTATGAGTGTCATCTTATGGATGTATTTTTTTTTTCCGGCTATTTCAAGTAACACATCAACAGTGTTGGGAAACCATATTCTGGTAAGGCCTCTGCTGTATGTATGCCTGTGCTTAAGACTGTCAAATACAATTCTTTCATATGGGTCATTTTCATAGTTTCAGTAGCGTTTTCATAATGAAATACGACATTTTTCTTTTTTTTAGAAATTTTAAATGCTTGCATGTCATTTGTTAATTTAGGTCTTCAATTTATTAATTTTTTTAAATATATATATTTATGTACTTGGCTGTAGATTTTGTAGATTGGATAAATTATGCAAGTATGGCATATTGGTTGTGATATGGATATATTTGGCTGGGATTTTATGTTTGATGCCCTTCCTAACAATGTGGTCTGTGTTTTTCAGGGCTTAGGACCAATAGAATACAATTAAAGCTTTGGCTGGGCCACCTCGATCCTGCATTCTAGTTCACTACATTATTCTTTATAAATCATTATTATGTGTAGAAGTAAAATTCAAAAGGGGATGCTTAATTTAACTGAACATATAATAGTGGAACACAGAATTTTATTGTTTTAGGAGATCAGTGTTGCTCTACTAGGACATTGCACAGACACAATTTGTTGTCTTAGTTTTGAAGCCACTGATGCCTCAGTGTGAATGTACATTGAATGATTTTGTTTAGTAATCATGAGATTTTTTTTCCTTGTTTTTGTGGCCGTCTGAATCAGTGACCACGGTATCAAGTACTGACCAAATACTAGAACAACCGGACCTGTATATTGGCCGTAAGGGTGGTACAGTTGCAGAATTGGACTTTATTGTAGGGTACAAACACATGAAGCATTAATGACCGTTTTAAAGGAAAATGTTGCTGTTACTCAATACAATGCTTTTGATGTTTCTTATTTTTAAATTTCCCTGTGGGCACGTCCCAAAAGGATTAATAAAGCTGTCTATTTTAGTATGCGTTTATCTCATGACTTTATTCAAAGGTATTGCTTGTTCTTGTAACCTCTTTCTTTCTCAGAAGGTCCTGCCGTTTGACAGGCTGCAGTTGTAAATATGAATGCTTTTTTTCATGTCCTGCCTGGATAAATAAAGGTTTAGAGAAAATGATAAACATAAATGTACAATATGAAAGAGGAGACATCCTGTATGGATAGGCATTTATTGCACTTTTTCAAAAAGCATTACATACATGTCGGTGACATAAATAATTTCTTGGATTTCTAATGTCTTTGTTATTTTCCCATAAACTTGAAAGTGTCTCTTTCAGTCAAGATCGGAGTCGCTCCGCGGCTGCCCCCTCCTCCGCCTCGGCTTTCTCCATGGCTGGACGCTGCATTCAATGGAAAGGAGAGCATTCTATGAGATTCTCGGTAACTTACGGTAAACGTTTTTCTTCTGGCTGACAGTTGGGCAACACAAATATTAGGATGCTGTAACAGCGCCATCTGCAGTCACAGTTTTCGGTGTAACACCGGCATTAGAAAGCGCGTGCCGAAGTTTTGACATTAAAACAAAGAAAAAAAACAAAAACCAACATTAGTTAATTAACTTTATCAACGTAATTAACATTAATTAATTCATTAACTAAAAGGGGCTTTGAGGAAATTGATCTAATGTTTAGCAGCTCACATTTAATTACATAATTTTTGTTTCCGACTCATTCCTTTCATTTGCTTTACAGCACATAAGCTAACGCTAGGAACTGACCTGGATCCAGATTCCAGCGGGAAGAGCAAGGGTGGCGGTCTCATCTTATATGCTAACCAGCAGTGGTGTCATCCCAGCCATCTTAGAGCAGCAACCAGTGACTATAATCTGGAGCTCCTAGCGGTTAGCATCAGACCCTATCACATGTCACGTGAGTTCTCCCACATCTTCGCGCTCTGCGTGTACATTCCCCCAAGAGCGGATGCAGAGGCAGCTCATGATTCCATGTACAACATAATCACAGCACTCCAGACCAAGTATCCAGAGGCGTTCATCCTCATCTGTAGAGATTTTACGTCGACTGCCCCACTAGGAAAAATAACACTCTTGACCTGTTGTATGCAAACTCTCAGGATGCATACTCTGCCCTCCCTCTCCCCCCCTTGGGAAATTCAGACCACAACCTCATATACCTGCGACCTAGCTACATCCCTCTTGTGAAGAGACAACCAGTCACCACCAGACAGATCAGGAGGTGGTCTCCTGAAACAGAGGAGGCTCTCAGGGCTGCTTTGACTGTACTGACTGGAATGAATTGGTTGGTCGCATTGAGGGGCTGTGGGGTCTGACGGACTACATGAACTTTGTGTGGATCTGGTGGTTCCTGTCAGGACTGTGAGGTGCTTTTCCAACAATAAACCCTGGGTCACCAGTGAGGTCAAGGTTGTGCTGAACAGAAAGAGGGCGTTGAGGAGCAAGGACCAGGAGGAGATGAAGAAGGCCCGGCGTGAGCTTAAAACCTGCATGAGGGATGCTAAAGAGGCGTACAGGAGGAAGCTGGAGAAGAAGCTGAGGAACAACAACATGCAGGAGGTCTGGCAGAGCATGAAAACCATGACAGGCTACCGCAGTAAAAGTGTTGGTGTGGAGGACAGGGGCGTGGAGAGAGCCGAGGAGCTGAACACCTTCTTCAATCGGTTTACCAGCCCCCCTCCTCAAATCACCCTCAATCTGCTGGCCCCCTCCCTCATCCCTCTTACAGCCATCCTGATCATCCTCCAGCTTCTCCCCCCTGAGCCCTTCATCCCCTTCATCTGGCCCTGACCATCTCACTCCTTCCATCACTGCTGAACAGGTGAGCAGGGAGCTAAGATGGCTCCACCCCAGGAAGGCAGCCGGTCCAGACCAGGTGTGCACGCAACTCCTGAAAGCCTGCGCGCATGAACTGGGGGACCCTCTCCAGCATATCTACAACTTGAGCCTGCGGCTGGGGAAGGTGCCTTCTTTGTGGAAAACCTCCTGCAAGAGTCGCCCCAGTGAGATGAACGACTACAGGCCGGTCGCCCTCACTTCACACGTCATGAAGACGATGGAGCGACTGGTTCTGCAGCTTCTGGGACCCCAGGTGCAGCATGGGAAGGACCCTCTCCAGTTTGCCTACCAGGCCAAGATGGGGGTGGAGGATGCCACTCTCTACCTTCTCCACCGCTCCCTCTCTTACCTGGATGGGGGGGCCTGCACTGTGAGGATACTCTTCTTCGACTTCTCCAGTGCGTTCAATACCATCCAGCCCCCTCTACACCAGGAGAAGCTCCTCTCACTGGCAGTGAACCCCCACCTGGTGACCTGGATCATGGACTATCTGGTGAACAGGCCACAGTTCGTCAGGGTGGGGAGCTGCAGGTCCTCCATGCAGACAGCAGCACGCACGGGGGCCCCACAAGGTACAGTCCTCTCACCTCTCCTTTTCACCCTCTACACCAGTGTTTCTTAACCATAGGGCCGCGGCCCAATCTCGGTCCGCGAGCGCCCTCTAGTGGGCCGCGAAAAAAAATCTGTGCTAAACCTGAGGGCCGCGAGGGCCGCGGGACCTGAATACAGCCTTACCACTTGGTGGCAGTAAGCGTCACGCCCGGTTCACACTGACCCGAAAGCTCCACGAAGCAGATTGTGCGCGGCTTCCCCCCCGCTCTGTGGTTTACAAACCAGACGCGCATTTTTCCGCGGCGGTCCTCAGGGGCTTCAGCGAGAGATTTTGTTGTTTTTGCCATCATACAACCTAAAGATATTACCGCGTGTGTCTGCTAAGAGGAACTCCTCTGCTGCTGTTTTACACCCAAAATCCAGCCCCGCCCACCCGCTCCGGAGCCGCTCACTGTGTGCGCGCCTCCCTGTCTGTTTTGTTTGTGTCTGTGCGCACGCGCTCGCATGTGTGTGCATGAGTACATTCATAAACTAAAACTTTTACCCATGTCTCTGTTCTCTGCCTCTCTGTTATTGTTTACTCCTGAACCCCGCAGTGGAGTCTGCTCACTACGTTGATCTGTATGTGTCTGTGCTCGTGCACGCACGTGCGTGTTGTGATTGTATGTATACAGTTTGTTTAGATATTAAAACATGATTACTTTTGTCAATCGCGGCATTTTATTGTAAAAAATTGGTTATATTTTAAAAAGACTGATGTTATTCCCACGTATTTACACTCGACCAGCATAGAAAATGATAGAAATTCATATTGAACACATGTAATACATGCAGCCAAGATCTCATTGCTGCAATGTTGCACATATTCTAAGTGTGTCCAAGGCTGGATGTTTTTGTTGGACGCACGTATTTAAAATTCAACTTAAAGTTAAATTCCCATTAACTGTCCCGCTCCTAAATGTGTAATTGTGTTCTCCACATTTCACCCATCCCCTGGTGGAGCCGTGAGCTGCAGAGACATCTGACCTCAGGAACCAGAACCAGAATCCTAACCTGAACCTCTTTCCTCTGGGTCTGAGCGACTAAGAACAAAGTTTAGCACTGGACGCACGTTTTTCCAAAATTACGTGTGAATACACACTTTATTTTAAAAAATAAACCGTATTTTCTCTTGTAACTTTATGTAACTTTCTGCCAGAATTGATGCAGAACGCTCGCGGCTCGTGCTCAAACTAAAGCAGACGCCGAAAGGATCCGCTGCACGGTGCGAGCCCTGAACGGAGGACAACCGCTCCACGCCTGGTGTGAATGCCGCCATAGGTTAACAAGGGCGCAAAATAGAAGCGGCCTCTGTTCTACGTTGTGGCATGAGCCAATAGTATGCGGCTATCGGCCCCTCGTCATATTTTCTTTATTCCGGGGCTCTTTGCCTCAGTTCATGTTTAGTTTTTTTTTTTTTTTTTTTAAACAGACTGTTGTGACTGTTGTTTATTTGTTACAGATTTGGAGAGAAATATCTAGTACTAAATTAAAACTTATAATTTGTCAAGTTCATCAGCAGGTTATAAAATAATCTTTTAATTAGCATTTTATTTAAATGTCATTTACAGTTTGTTTAATTTGAAACTTATTTGAAATGTTCTTGTTTTATTACAACACAATTTAATTGATCAAAATGCCTTATAGATATTTTTGGAATTCTAATTTGTGTTGAGGTTGACAACTGTGGTTTATCTGTTCAGTATGAATATAAATGTCTGAGATGATCACGTTGGATCATTTTTCCCCACAAGATTTTACTTTGATAAACCATAAAATGACTCGATTTAATTATCAAATACAAATCAAACAAGATGTGGATCAATTTACATTAACATGCTTATATTTGAATGGGCCTCGAATCACTTTGTACCTGGAAAATTGGGCCCCAGGGTCAAAAAGGTTAAGAACCTCTGCTCTACACCACTGATTTCCGCTACAACTCTGGTACATGTCACATGCAGAAATTCTCAGATGATACTGCAATTGTGGCATGTATCAAGGGGGGTGAGGACGGGGAGTATAGGGGACTGGTGCAAGACTTTGTGGATTGGAGTCGGTGGAATGATCTACACCTGAACATTGCAAAAACAAAAGAAATGGTGCTGGACTTCCGCCGGACACCTGCTGCTCTACAGCCCATCACCATTGATGGAGCGGAGGTGGAAGTGGTCACTATCAGCGCCAAGTTTCTCGGGCTGCACATCAGTGAGGACCTGTCCTGGACCACCAACACCACATCACTGGCAAAGAAAGCCCAGCAGCGCCTCTACTTCCTGCGGAAGCTGAAAAGGTCAAGAGCTTCACCATCCATCATGACCATGTTCTACAGAGGAACCATCGAGAGCATCATCTCCAGCTGCATCACTGTGTGGGGCGGCAGCTGCACGGAGTACAACAAAAGAGCCCTGCAGCGCATAGTGAAAACAGCCAGCAAAACCATCGGAGCACCACTACCCTCCCTGCAGGACTTATACACCACCCGCCTCACCCGTAAAGCGCTGACAATTGTCAGGGATGTTCACCACCCTGCACACAACCTGTTCAGCCTCCTGCCCTCAGGGAGGAGGTACAGGAGCCTCCGCTCCCGCACCACCAGACTCAGGAACAGCTTCATTCATCAGGCTGTCAGGATGCTGAACTCCTCCCAAACTCCCCAACCACCTATCCTCCACCTGCCCCCCCCCACATGAACAGCGCTCGAAACCCACATGAACAATAATGCCTGCACTACTTGTCACTTTGAACCCCCCATCTATTGTACATTTGTACATTTACATTTGTAAATTTAAATTTATTGCCTTTTCTATATTTTTATTGGTTCATGTTGTAAATTGTCTTTCTGGGAGAACAGGAAACGGAATTTCAATTCATTGTATGTCAGCACATATGAAGGATTGACAATAAAGTTCACTTTGACTTTGACTATCAATAAATACCTGGTAGTTCTCCTGGACAATAAACTGAGATGGTCACCAAACGTTGACGCCATTTACCAAAAAACCCAGAGCAGGATGTACTTTTTAAGGAGACTTCCTTCTTTTAATGTGTGTCCCAAGCTGCTTTTTATATTCTGGCAGGCTGTTGTTTCCAGTGCTCTTTTATATGCAGTGGTGTGCTGGGGGGGCAGTGCTAATAGAAAGGACATGGAAAGACTAAACCGCCTTACAAGGAGGGCAGGTAAGGTGGTGGGTCAGAGCCTTGAGTCTGTGGTGAAGCGGAGGACACTGGTGGAGCTAAAGAAAATCCTGGAAAACACCAGTCACCCCCTGCACCCGGTGTTCTCTGCTCAGAAGAGTTCTTTCAGCAACCGCCTTCACTCACTACCGAGCTCCACAGAGAGATACCGGAGGTCCTTTGCACCCACTGCAATTAGACTGTATAACACTGCTGAGAAGGGGAGGGCTAGAAGGGGACCCTGATTGCACTGCTGTTTTTATTGTCTTTTACTGCTTTTATGGCTTTTTAATGGTCTAATTGTCTAATTTTAACCCCCGAAATATGTTTATTGTTGTTTATTTATTTATGTATTTTAATGTCTTCTTTTTATCTGTGTGAATGACCTGGAGCTGCAGACTGCCATAATTTCCCTTGGGATTAATAAAGTATCTATCTATCTATCTATCTATCTGTCTATCTATCTATCTATCTATCTATCTATGGCGGGACCCCAACTAAATAAATGACAAGTGGGGTAGGAAAGAGGGGAGAAAGCAGGAGGGGTAGAAGCCATCATGCTACGATATTCCAACTGGTTTACATTCACCAGAATGGCGTCCAGCGTAGCAGTGAACCTCTGCCCCGTTTATGCAATCTCAAGAAAGCACTAGCCCCCCCTCAACAAAAAAAAAAAGCGTTCATTGGAGGTAGATTCTGAACTGATTCCTTCATTCATGTTTTGTTTGTTAGTTATTGTGCTTTGGCTCCTCCAGGAATCAGAGACTTACTGTCAATAACAAGTATAGAGTTCAGTTATAATTTTAAAGATTCCTTGAATTTTATAAATGTTCTTGTTTTTAAGTCAGTCTTATTTCTTTGCACTTATATTTTCTGGCATTATTAGTCTGATCTCATGAAGAGCCTGAACTTTTGGTTTAGATTTACTAACCTAGTACTCATAGTACATGCTGTATGTCTTTATATATTTTGTGAATGAAGGTCTTTATTTTTACTTTTTCAACTTGAGAAATATTTATTTTATAAAACACTTTGTATTACATTTGTCATAAAATGAAAGTTTAAAATAAAGTTTGGGTTGATCTTCAGTTGGCTGAAAGTGAATGACGGTGCTGCACCCTGCTGGGCAGAAGGAGTTACTGCAACGCTCCTGTGGATTTCTTGGATGCTGAAGGATTTATTTCAAGGCTGTTGAAAGTCTAAACTCATTTATACATAAATTAATGAGCTTGTTACAGATGAAAGCATAAATTAGTGCTTAGGATAAAAGAAAGAACGCAAGTAGAAATGGAAAAACCTTCAACTGTGTTGATGTTGAGTTTCTCATCTAGAAATGTTTCACCACTCGACAAAATCTCTTTATGATGTAAAATAAGTCTGGAAAAATATAATTCCAGATGACCTAAATCAACATGACCTGGATGAAGGAGGGTCTTAATCAAGCTCAATTTAAACATTTGTATGAGAATGTTCATTTCATTTTGCTGTTCCTGTCACTGTGATGTGACACAAACAACTGTGTTTAAGATTTTAATGTGTTCTGTTTCTGCACATATTGTTAAGAGCCGGTAGTGGAGGATCCAAATGCAGGAGACCAGGCTTTGGTGACAGAACATGAATATTTCATAAATCAACCAAAACATGACAAAAGCCATAAACAATAGTGTCAGAACAGAGCAGATGAGCAGAAAATGAGTCACTGAAAACCAGACACTTAAATAGGCTGGAGTGGAATTAACTGAGTTGAAGACAGCTGTGAATCATGACGAACCGGAAACTGGTGACTGACGAGGGCAACGTAGAACATGACCAAATAGAAAAAACCCAAACAAAACCACAGAATCTTCACACAGATGAAGTTGGATTTAAACTAAAAGTGGCTAAAACATTTTAACTGGATTAACTCAAACAAAAACCACTTAGAATGCAGGAATTAATACGTTTTTAATTTAAAGTGAAATGACTGATAGTTTAGGTTATTTAAAAATATATGTCTAGATTTAGATTTTAGTCAACCACCTCTAAAAAACTATTGATGAATAATCAGAATATTTGTTCTTCCATTAATCAGATGTGTTTTTATCTTTCATTCTCTGCTTTCTGTAGTTATTCTCTTCTTCAGGTTTTCTGTTTCTCTCATTTACACCTTTTTTCTATTTCAATCACCATCAGCTGCTTTCTTTGTTATCACTTAGTTTTTACAGCTTTCAGCTTTCTCCCTCATTCCTTGTTTTTCCTGTTCATTTTTTTTAATCATGCTTTTGTTTATTTGTAAAACTCAGTGTGTTTATTGAGGTGCAATTAAAAACTGTTGTTATCTTTTTTTTAACTATCATTGTTTTAATTTAATAATTCTAAGAAAAACAGATTATCTTAAGCAATGTCATATATAAATAATATTGGGAGTAAACTTTAGTTTAGGTTGCTTTTAGTAACCCCCCCCCCCCCCCCTTTTTTTTTTTTTTCTTCATGTAATCAAAATCCTTATAAATAATGACTTGGTCCCATTGTCCCTTAAAGCTCTGCATAGAATATCTTCTGGCCTAAAACTTGTTCAGTTTTCATGTTTTTAACCAACAGGCCCAAATGTTATTCATAGTTTTATGTCTTTGGACAATCACCAGTGTGAAGCCCATTTAATGCCCAGAGATATTTTTTAAAGAGTGATTTAGGTTTTTTTGAAATTTTATTTTTGTTTTATAGCAGTACTTTTTTATTTTAAAAAAATATTTCTAATGAGACCTAAGTGTGCATTGGATGCATAACTGCACAAATATCTGTTTATGATTGTGGGATACAATTCTATTTTTATGTGAATTTTCTTTTTTTCTTTTTTTTTCTGGCTGGGCGGGGGTCTGCGCTCTCTGTGCTCCCGTGCCTTCCGGCTCTCGGGCGTGGGGGCCTCTGCGGCGGTCCCGCGTGCCCTGGTCTGGGTGTCTGGCGGGATTCTGCGGCTGGCGGATTCTCTCCATGGCTCCGTGGTGGGTGTTGGGGGGCCCGGGCTGCTGCTGCCGTTCGGGTGGGGGGCCTTGGTGTGGAGATGCCTGGGCTCTCTCTCCTTCTATACATTCCATCCACATCAGCAAAACATAAACACTCACCTGAGCACAGGTGTCAGCTCACCTCGCACTAACAGAATGTGTGATGGAATGAAAGGCTTTATTTGTGTCAGCTTCTATGATTGTGTGTGAGCTGCAGTGGTATTGTGTACATTTTTGACAACTTTAAAGGTAAAGATTATTCTAGCCAAAAGGTTTGTGTGTAACTGAGTGTGTGTGTAGACAGGCCCCGCCCATTCCAGATTGTTATTTAGACCTGGTTGTTATAGGATGTTACTACTCTGTTACTTTCTTTGTTCTCTTAACCCCACTCTTCTACCCCCTTACTTAATACTTAATAAACCCCTGTTGGGACATTAAAATCTGTCCAACGCCAAAGGCCCGTATTTGCTTGCTCAGCTGTTGGACAGGACAAGTTAAGAAAAAAAAAGAAAAAGAATTTTCTTTTTTTAATCTTTATTCATTTAGGTGATTTATTTTTCGTGTATTGTCTACAATTAATGCTTGACATAAAACATATCAGTCGATGTATTAGTTGCAAGGCAAGTCTTAACTGACTCTGAGAAGTCAAAAATTGTAGAAAAAGTCTTTCAGAGGGATGGAGCGCTCTTGTAATATCCAAGATGCTGAGGACTGATGACAGAACTGCCAAGTGTTTAGTTGCATTCACGGCATCTTAAAAAAATACTTGAATGATGAATTATTATTCAAAAAACAACAACAAACGTTTTTGTATTTCTGCAAGGTTTTAATAATAAAAATAATAGTTTTGAGTTGAATTAACAAGTCCCATTTCCTATCACTATTCTTAGATCCAAACACTTGTATTTAGAGTTTGTAAGAAGTTGGTGAAGTCAAAATGAAATTTTGAAAAGGGGAAGCATCTGGATTCAAACCAGAGACCGCTTGTTTTTAAGTCAGGCGCCCTCCTGCTGAGCTATACCTCCCACTGATACATGCATCCAGACGTTATATTTAATGTTAACACATGAAAATGGATATTCTTTAGGTTTATCTCATCTTGTTTTTTTCAGCTACAGACACACAGGCTGCTATGTTTCTCATTTGCCACAAGATGGCGACAATGACACACCAAATCTCCCTTCAACAATCTGCTGTGACGCTGTTAATGTTATCATTCATTTTTTACATAAACAACTTGCCTGTATTCTTCTGTTTATATTCCTGTCAGTACAATTAACTCGGACAAATACAAGTTAACAATACGTGCTCAAGGCCTTCTGAGCATTAAACTAGAATCCCTCTTAAAGTCACGTTGTGCAATATTTCAATTAAAGCCTTGTGTTAGCTCACAGAGACATTTTAACACTTTATATGGATATTTTCATTTTAAATAGTCCTAACTAATACATATAATAATAGACAAGAGGATCTTGTTGATGAGAACTGTTTTTCTCTTGAGAATTTGTACATGAACTAAAAAAGATAAAGTAAAATAAAAGTAATGAATTGCTTTGTAAAATGATGAACGAGAAAGTAATTTGATTACAATTTGACTCAGTAACTAATTTAAAGTAATCAGTTAATTTTTAAAGTAATGTACCCAACAGTAGCTGCAGAGACATATTAGCTGAGACGGTCCCGTTCCAAACAGAGACTTTAGGTACTAGGGGCGGGTCCATCCAGTCCCACTGCTTTGTCACCAATGAGCTCTTCAGCTACCTTTAGAAGTTCAGCATAGGTGAGAATCAGTCCTCAGGCTCCTTTTCCTCCATAGGAAGTGTGTCAGAAGGATGTGTCAGCAGGACTATGGAAATCACAGGGTCCTTGTGGAGGGGCCCCCACCAGGTGGTCCGGCCCAAATCAGGGATAAAACCCTAACCCAACAGAAACATAGGAATTAAATGACATTTGATATCGATATTTATTTCCATTTGATTAAATAATAAAACATCTGCTCCTGTCTGTAGACATTGGCTTCAACCAATCAGCTTGCTAAAAACCGGTCATGTGACCTCATGTTCCAGCGTTCACTGTTTTGAAGTGTTACTTTCTAATGGAGTTAGCAGGAGATGGAGAATACAGAAACAATTGTTAAGTGGATAATTAGACACAAAAAAATTCTTCATAAAAAGCTGACATTCATATTGTATTCTATATAAAAACTTTCATATTAAAAAAAATAAAAAGCTGACGAGTTGTCATCTGAAAATGTCTTAACAGATGAAAAATATTCTGGAGGCATATCAAAGACAAACATGTGGATTATATTATCACTAGATGAACTTGCATGTTTGCTACCCACTGATCTAGAGACGATGGTTTTAAGAAGAAGAAACCGCTGCAGCCGTGCAGGTCTGATAGCTCGGCTGGCAGAAAGTTCCTGTGGCAAAGCAAAACATCTGCATGTCCTGCAGTTGCACCAAACCAAAATGATCACATATCTTTAAAAGTATAATCATAAATACTCAACTGCTTTGTAATATTGACACAAGTAATCAATAAACATTTGCATATTTTTATCTCTTCTTTGGTGAACGGGCTTCACCCCTCCCAAAGTTAAGTGTCCCACAGTTACCAGGATTTGTTGCACAGCCTGCAGCTCAATCGCCAGTGTTTTTATTTGGGTTTTAGAAACAGATATTTAAATATTGCATGACCTGGTGTGTTCTTTTAAATCTATTTGTTGGTTTGTTTTATTGCATGCTTACTGGCAGCACGGAGTGCAGGACTGTATACCGACTGAAGAGACTGAGGCTGGGACGAGAAGAAAGTGGACCATTACATGGACAATATTCACCTCCAGTTTTAATTTTTTTGTTGTCTTGTACCTTTTTTGACCTTTTTAAAACAACTGGTTTTATGTTATTGTTTTAGATCATTGTATTAAACATATTTTATGAGTAAAGGCTGCTGCTGTCTTTTGAAGCAACTGGTAAACTCCCCAGCAGGTCTGTAAAATTGATGTAGTTTCGGGGCTTCACCTCGCCCTCTGACAGCTTTTGAAACTTTGAATCCGAGACCCTGCAGAGCCTGTAATAGTCTGAGGACCTAAGAGGATCTGTTTCTTAATCATTAAGAATCGTGACACAGTTTGTCATCAGTATGAGGTGATGAGCCTTTTTTAGCTTAACTAACGAGAACACCAGATTATGAGAAGATGGAGAACAGGTGTGTCTGATGTTGATGAGAATTAAACAGCTGTGTCCCCTCACTGAAATGTCTACCCATTTCATTTATCAAGTTTTGTCAACTTCTCACGGAGGAAGGTTCCTGCTCCAGGTACACAGATGGAGAACGCCGTACGCTTCGTCAAGGCCAGAGAGAAAACAGAAAGCTGCTGCGTCTGCATCTGCTGCTGCTGCTGCATTCTGTCTTCCAGCGGCAGCAGCATCAGCAGCCATTGGACCATTGGACTTTAAGCACCAGGATTTAAAGGGCTTTATTTGAGGCTGAAAAATAGGATTTTAATACGGGACCTTATGAGAATGAGCTCACTCTAAGCACCAGCCTCTCCGGTCAGTGCCGGTACTGCAATGTTTTCTTACTTTCTAGATGGCATCACACCCTGCACATACACAAGTTATGGCTTGCATACAGCGGGCTTCCGCGTTGATTTTTGAAATCACGCCGTTGGTAACCGGCAGGGATTCCATCACACATTTCCCACTGTGGCTTAAAGTGTATTTTTATTTAAAATAAAAACCTTTCAAAGTCATATTTACATGTCTTGATATGTTATTTATAATTACGAAATTGTAGGGAATTCAAATGTGCTAAAATCCTAGTGGAGTCAAAACCAAAAGTTTGGAATAAGTGTATAATGGTTGCATATATAAGACGCCCAGTGAAAATCGTTCTGTGAGGTAAGTCAGTGGCAGTGGGAATAGTATAGGTGTAAGGTATAAGGAATGGTACGTGACAGCCAAGAGTCTCCTATGCTAGTATAGTAAATAGGTAAGTAGTCTCACTGCCGACTGACGAACCTTTTTGTCATTTTGAAAAGGTTTCAGAACCCAGATTCTGGCAGTAATACCACTGCAGAGCCTCCATCAAGCTAATACATCCCTTTTGATTAGTGTTCAAAGGCAGGTTGACAATCTTCTCATTGGGAGAGGAGGGGTGTGATGCCGTTCAGAAGCTCGCCAGTTCACCGCCCGATTCCAACTATCAAAACAAAAAAAATCAGCTGTCAATTTACAGAAATATCCCTGAGATATTTACACACATGTCTGAAATGGTTTTAGTGGGAAAAAAAAAAGTCTTGTGAACCTCTGTGCAAACAGTTGTGATGGCTTTTAAAGTGAAAAATGATGAATATTTAATTTAACACTTTGTATTCGATTTATTACAATTTTTTTGTACCTTTGAAAAACTTTACAAATCTATTTTTTCAGGGAAACCATTACAGGTGCATTTGTTAATATATTAAGGATTTTTCTGTAAGTTTACGCAATGGGGAAAAGTGTGCAGGAATGGAGAGAGGACATGGGAAAAAAAACCCCTGAACATATAAAGACTATTAAAGTGTTTTATTATGTTTTGTGGAAAATAAAGCATTTTGTTGACATATTCCTGGGCTCATCTGGACTCCATGACAAAACAGAAATGTTCAATTGGCTTCAAGTTGTGGATAAAATCTGAAAAACAAGCACTAAACAAACTGTTGATACAGGGTTCACAAGACTTTTATTTTCACTGAAACCATTTCCGACACCTTTGTGAATATCTTAAAGATTTTTCTGTCAATTGACACAATCTAAAGTTTTTGTTTTGATCGCTCGAGCCGCCTTGGATCGCGGACACTCACCATCTTCTGAACGGCAGCAAGGGGCACCCCGTCTCGCTTGGAGACGTAGAGGAGTGAACGGGCTTCACCCCTCCCAAAGTTAAGTGTCCCACAGTTACCAGGATTTGTTGCACAGCCTGCAGCTCAATCGCCAGTGTTTTTATTTGGGTTTGAAACAGATTTTTAATATTGCATGACCTGGTGTGTTCTTGTAAATCTATTTGTTGGTTTGTTTTATTGCATGCTTACTGGCAGCACGGAGTGCAGGACTGTATACCGACTGAAGAGACTGAGGCTGGGACGAGAAGAAAAGCGGACCATTGCATGGACAATAGTCACCTCCAGTTTTAATTTTTTTTGTTGTCTTGTACCTTTTTTGACCTTTTTAAAATAACTGGTTTTATGTTATTGTTTTAGATCATTGTATTAAACATATTTTATGAGTAAAGGCTGCTGCTGTCTTTTGAAGCAATGTTATTTATAATTATTTATAATTACGAAATTGTAGGGAATTCAAATGTGCTAAAATCCTAGTGGAGTCAAAACCAAAAGTTTGGAATAAGTGTATAATGGTTGCATATATAAGACGCCCAGTGAAAATCGTTCTGAGAGGTAAGTCAGTGGCAGTGGGAATAGCATAGGTGTAAGGTATAAGGCAGTGTTTTTCAACCTTTTTTGAGCCAAGGCACACTTTTTCAATGAAAAAAATCCCGCGGCACACTAGTATCAAAAGGTAAAAAATTTTAATCTGTATTGATGTACAATCTAATTTACATTTTTTAAATAAGTGGGAAGCGTCATTGCAGCACAGATGCGCTGTCATTTTAACCCAGTGTTTCTCAATGTCAATTCTCGTACCCCCCTCCACACACACAACACAACTTTCTGCTGCGTATATCATTGGTACCATTAGTCAATTTTCTCCAAGTTAAACTTATACCTCTTCAAAAACAGTCTACATTTATTATCATTAAAGAATGATTAAAAAAATATATTTAAAAAAACTTATAAATAATCAGTTTTTATTAATGTTTTTTTTTTTAAGAATACTTCCAAAACTTTCAAAGTAAAAACAACAATTTTTCCTTGTTTCCCTCCACAGTCGTGATGGGAATTCTGGCTTTTCTCAAAAATTCTGTTCTTTTGCATTAGCTCTCTGAAAACAGCAGCTTTTTCAGCTGCCAAATGACTTTTTATGTTGTTTTTTTGCTTTATTTATTTATCATAAACTATATATAAGATTATGCACAAAGTCCATAATGTAAACATGTTTTCATTCATTTAAAGTGTCTATTATGTTTATGTTGTTATTTATCCCTTCCAGACAGAATGTACAAAATCAATGAAAAAAAGAACTATTAACTATTCAATTTTTAACTGAAAAGTTTGAGAAAGTCTGCTGTACCCCAATGCATCCCCCAATGCATCCTGGGGGATGTAGTGCATAAACTCGCAGGTATTCCGGATATACTCACGTTTCTGAGCTTCATTCTTTTGTTCACTTCTTAAACTGTCTGACACCGGATCCTTCAGGAAGTTATAAACGTCTAACCGGCTGTTTGTTTTTGTTAGAACCGAGAGATTTTATGAGCCGAAAAGGAACAAGGAAGTGAGAACGTTAACCACTTCTGATTGGTCAGATTTATGACATGTGATCAAGCCTCCAACAATGATTGGTGGAGACAGTTGAAGGGGGCGGAACTTTTCTGAAAGCCGAGTTTGCAGCTGGTTTTGCGGCCAGATTGCGGTAACATTATTCTGATTAAAAGTCATTTATAGAAACATTGAAAAAAATATTTTACAATCTTGCATATTCTAAACTATCTACCAGAGTTAAATCGGGCCCGTTTGGATGAACGCAGAGCGGATTCCCTAGTGATGGTAAATGTTTTACATATGTGAAAATTGGTTATTTGCCGCGGTACACCTGACCATCTCCCACGGCACACTAGTGTGCCGCGGCACACTGGTTGAAAAACACTGCTGTAGTGCATGCCCAGCAGCGCTTTTGCCAGGTTGTTTCCGATGCCAGCGATCTTCCTGATTCTTATCGACCACATGTACGTGAACACGGAGTTGCCGTGGAATCCCTGATCCGTGCAGTTTGCGTGTCGAGAAGCCGTGGGTTCAAACTGTTCGCTCACGTCTACGCCGAACGCCTCTGGCGCCACCTTGGACAGCACGCAGTCGCCGGTCAGCCGAGCCACAGTCAAGGCTTGGTTGCCATCGAGGCCCAGCTCACGGGAGAGTTCGAGCTCCCGCTCCCTGTAGCTGAGATTGTGGCGCATCGCGTGCGCTTCGTTGGACCCAACGGGTTGGCGGCGAAACACGCGAGCCCCGAGGCACGGCAGGATAATCCAATACATCAGGTTGCAGTAGTCTACGTCGTCTAAGGTGAACCCAACAGGATATCCGTGTTCGGTCACTGTGGCCTGGGCTGAGGCCGCGTAGCGTCGATGGGTAAAGCAGCAGGGCATGGAGGCCACGACAGAGTTGGCCCTGTCCCCTACCACGTTTCTGAACAGCGCCAGGACCCCGTTTATCAATCCCTCAAGCTGCACCAGGACCTCCCGTTCCTCCGCGGTAAACTCTGCAGCCCTGGCTGCGATCTCTCTGGCCCCCAGCGCCCTGCGCATGTGCACGGCGCATATGGGATCTGTGATCCAGGACCAGAACAGACGGCCCTTCGTCCAATCCGCGTTGCCAAAGTTATCCACGGCCTGGTTAGAGAGGATCCTGGCTCTCATCTCAAGCATGCGCTCCGCGCCCCCGCGGTAGTACAGGGCTTTGTTGAGAAATTCAAGGTTGAGAGCAACCGTCTTGGCGTGTTCGCCGTCTCCGAAGCGAGCGAGAAGCTCGCTGCCGATCTGCGCTATCTCGTTGGAGAGGTTGTTTATCGACGAGGAGTTGAAAAGGGCCACCCTGGGCCTCACCACCCAGCGCGTCGGTTCGACGTCAGCCTCCCCCGGCGCGGCGTTCTGAGGCGCCTCAGGCACCACCATGTTGCGGACGTCGAACTCCAACAACGAAGCGGGGTTCTTGATCTTCTGGTACCAGTCGTCGCTGTGTGCCAACTGGGCCATGTGTCTCACGGTGATCCCTCGGGGCCCGTTCCTCATGAAAGCATTCAAGTCACCCTGGAGCTTGTCCCTGTGTTCCCTGCCAAAGAGAGCTTGAGTGCTGCCCAGGCAGTGCAGCTCCCTGAGGGTCACGCCGACCACAGCTCCGTCGTATTGGTGCAGGTAAGTATGGCAAGCCGATTTATCATTAAATACATATCCTTGATATCATGCTGTTTTAAGCCCAACTAGTAATGCCAAAAGCAAGTAATGGCTCCTAGTAAAGCTCACTAGTTAACTAGTGCGACAAAAATTCAATAGTTTAACTAGTGACATGCAAAATAGTGAACTAGTTGACTAGTGTTGACGTATATAAGTCTTACTAGTTACTAGTGAACGGCTAAAAAATTGTCACTTAGTTTACTAGTTGCAGTGCAAAAAGCTTACTAGTTAACTAGTGAGCACTATTATTTGTCTTACTAGTTCAATAATGCAACTTATAAATGTCACTAGTATAACTAGTGACAAACTTAATGTCAGCTAGTTAACTAGTGATTCGGTATGCTAATGTGGAGCAGTGATGTCATCCTGGAAAACTCCTCCTATTGGCTCTGCAGAACAGCTCCAACCCACTCAAAGCAGGGTTAACCCTTTCAGTCCCAATGTGCTTTACTGTGGATAATTGCAGGCCTGAGAGCTTCATCATTCTTTCAGAATACAGAGAAATGTACTAATATTGCATTGTCAGTGTTTAAAAGTAAATTTATAATATCAGTTTGATTTTACTTTTGACATTTTTAGGTTATTTTAGTTTTATTATCAATTTAGCAATAAAGTACATCATGTATTTATGCACTATTATGATTAAATTATTTTGAAAAATATTGACGATTGTGGGGTTTTATTTACTGAATAGAAGGGTACAAACAAAAGTGTCCACATCGCCAGACAGAGGATCTATTGAAAGAATATTTTGATGCACTGAAGGGGTAAATTTTGAATCATGACACACTGATTTAAGTTCTATTTGTGCATCAGCTTTAGTTCTCACATGTAATGGCTCACAAATGCTCAGTTTGTAATTCAACCTTTTTTTCCCCAATTCTTCTCACATTGTTGTTGTTGGTAATGCAGTTTAACTATTTGTCCTAAATTTTTGAGAAGGAAATGTGTAGATTACTTAAATGCATTTAAAGACCTGTGTTGTTGACGATATGTATATAAGTCACAGACATCCAACACATTGTTCTTTTCCTCAAATCTGCTGCTTTATTTAATATACCAAAGTAACTTCTCTTACATCTTCACACGACATGGCCTTAAATGATTGAAACATAAACAGAATACCTTTATTCCCTCTACAGGATGTTCTCCAGTATAAAAAAACATGGCTGACATCTACCAATCTAACTAAGATGAAATATGATTAAAACATCACAACTTAAACCCAAAAAATTAACAGCCACTCTCATGCAGTGGCCCTGTGAATCTCCAATGTGGTTCATTTTGCCATGTGGCGCAGCTTTACTTTATGGAACACAAAAAAACCTATAAGTTAATAAAATTGTGTTTGTCATCCTGAACTCTGATCTGCTTCCTGGCTTAAAATACCTCTGAACTAATTTCAGCTTGAACCAAAAGATTGACCCTTCTCTTTAGATTCTGATGCACCACACATTCTGTTCTGAAAACCCTCACTGTTCCCCTCCGAGGAGACCTCCAGCTCTCCACTGTTCTTCAGGTTCTTCAGCAGATGGTCGCTTGGATCCAAGGATGAAGGAACATCAGCTGTGACTTCACAGGACAGTTGAAGCATTTTTATGATTGTTACGGTTGGCTCCAAGCCGTAACAAAGAAAAGGGGAGACGACATCGGTGTCTTAACGTTTAGAAACGTTTTATTCTGCCCAGCGGACCAAAACAAAAAACAACCAGGAGAGAGGAGGAGGCGACGAAACGGCGGCAGCAACAGCAGCAGCAGAAACCGGAAGCAGGAAGCCCAGGAGGAGGAGCCACGGCGGGGCTTTTATTCCGGGCTCGAAACGCTGTGAAGCACTGCACCTGTGCCTGGAACAGAGAAACTGACAGGACAGAAAAAGGAGCCAAACCTAGACGGCCCAAGGCCGGAACAATGATAACCAATTCAGAAACGTAGAGAAGACTCTGCCTGCATGACCACCAAAACAGGCGGGCAGGTAGCTGTGGTCAAATGACTGCAGGAATACATGCAAATGGGGATGGGAGATCTTCCTCTGACATCCAAGCAGAGTGCATGTCTGCAGCTGACAGGGAGACAGTCATCTTGTGCAGAACGTTTCCTGATCCTCTTGGTGAGACACCACAGCAAACATCATACGGCGGAGAATCCCCTGGAACTGCCCTACGTGGGGTTGTGTAGCCTCCTAAAAACAGAAACACATTTACTCACATTGTATCATATTTCTACAGATCATTTAGGTTTAGATTGTGTTTTTACAGATGCAAATTCCTGTTGGCCACATGTAAGACGTGCAGCTGAGATGCACATGAATGCATTACCCGTGTGTATTGTTTTTCCTTTTGATATATACAATGACTACATTTTCATGTTTAGATTGTATTTTTATTGATAATGTTCCGGTTTTGAGAAAGACTAATTCCCATCTGCTCATCAACAACAGATGAACTAATTTCCTATATTGTCTGGGTGTGTATTTGTTTCTGTCCTGCTGCGTATCATGTTTGGAGTTTTATCTTCTGCAGAGCTTTAATCTGCTGAAAACCTCTTTTAAATTGAGTCAGGCCAGATTGTTTAATCCTCTCCTGTTTATGAAATAATTGAATTTCGTTGAATTGAATGAAAAATATTTTTTTTGGCAGTTCTTATTGTTGTATTTCTACTTGGTGGTTTGACAAAGCTGAAGAAAAGCTCCGAATGGCTCTGATTGAAGCGGTGTCTGCAGACATGAAGCTCAACTTGTTCAGAAAACACTGCTAATAATGTCTCCTCATTGACGACAAAGCTGGTGACTGACAGAAGCACTTAAAAGAAAATGTTTTATCAATAGGATTATCAAAATGCCTAATAGCACAGAGTAATTTTATGTTACTTCAAAATTACTTCTAAATTAATTACTATTAATCAATATATTATAATACACAGAAACTGGTAGTAATTGAAAACATTTACTGTCAATTACTACATTAAAGGACTAGTAATGGGCAGGGACAAAGCTAAAATGCATATCCAGATATATTCCATATGTTCTAATGTATCAAAAATAACAAATAATTACCGTTGACAAACGCAGGTTTTTGTAAAATTTGACAAAATCAACGACAAATTTCGCCCAGCTTCAGAAACGGCTTGATTTGGGTCACGTGACGCGTTGACGTCATATGGGTAAGACAGCGCCAGCAGCAGAATGCAGGCGGACCCAGCGTGTCTGCAGATACGTGTGTGTGTGTGCGCTGCGGCAAAGTTGAATCCTATAAACGTTGGTGTTATGGTACGACGGAGTATTAGGGCCACAAAAAAGAAAAAAAAATTAAAATTATGATTTTTAAAGTCGTAAATTTACGAGATTTACGATCGAAATGAGCCTATTGCGATGAACACTGTGACAGAACCAGACCGACTAAACTGTGAAAAGCTTCAGATTTCAACAGGTAAACTGAATGTTTAAAACATTGCACATGTTTGGAAGTTTCTCTGTTTGATTTGCAGTTTATTAATCATTGATGGTGGCTTGCAGGATCTCTGCAGCTCCGTTGATAAAACCATCGACACGCGCAGCTGTCCACTTCAGTCATTTCTTCCTCCGTGAAAGATCAGATCTCATTCATTTCTGTGTGATGCTTTCATCTGAAGAGGAATCGTTTTTGGAATTTTCAGTGTACTTAGCTAACGTGACAGACTGTTGTCATCCCCTGTTGTTGTTGTGTTGAAACGGGACGATTCACGTGGAGCACTGTTTACATTCTCCTTTGGTTTCTGCGCATGTCAGAGACATGCAGTAAGGTGGTGAAAGAGCTTCCGGGTATGTGAATAAAGTGAATAATAAAGTGGCGGACGGTCCTGCAAACATGTCTCTAAGCTCTTTATTGTGCATATGAAACTCTGCATTACCGACCCGGATAGTCAGCTTCATTGATGATGATTTGATTTCGAGTCGCCAAAAGGTTCAGAATTTCTTTGTTTTTAAAACCGATCTGTAAATAAAGCTTCACGAGATGCTCCACGTCTTCCAGCTTCGAGCATGGCTCTGATAAACTGACAGCTTTGGTTCTTTTCTCATTAAATTACGACTTTAAATCGGCATTCTCAGCGTCAGTATCATTGTCATTGTGAGCTCTTACTTTACGCACTGCCGGCTCAAATTGATCGGGCTTTACAGTCCTCAAACCACAAACACCCGGCGCCTCTGAATCAGCGTCACTTTCAGAACAAATGTTTCCACAATCTGAGTCTGAAGACAGAATTGTGGACCTTGAAATATCGCCGCTATCGCTAGCTCCGACACGCAAAGGAGAAGTTATCTTGCTTCTGTTACCCATGTGACGTCACACGCACCACGTGACCAAAACGGAGCGTTTTCCCGGAAGTGGAAATTTGCATATGGATTGGCCGCAAAAAAGCCGTTTTATTTCAATATTTCTTGCTCAAAACACGCCAAAACATTTGGAAATTGTAAATATAAGGCAAAATACAGTTAACACCGAAAATGACCCACAACCCCATTACTAGCCCTTTAAAAGAACTCAAGTCAGGGAAAGACATCTTAGCTCCAAAGCAGATCTTCAATAAGCATATTTTTCAACTAAGTCAACTGAAAAAGAAAGGGGCAACATCTTCAAATAAAGATGCACTCAGGTGGATGAAATGTTTAATTCCAAGTTTTTCAGCAGATATTACAGAGAAAAATCTGGACAGGCAGTGGAAGAGACTACTTAATGAAAGAGAATCTTATAGGAAAAATGGCCTTCTTGATGAATGGAATTGGAGACCATACATCCCTCCAAATGTTCTTGGCCAGCGGTCGACAGAAAAAAATGACTCTGTAGATACTGTCTCTAAACGGGAATACCTTATCCTTAAGTTTAAGTTTAAGTTTATTTATTTATATAGCGCATTCAAATGACGATTAGCCAAACAAGGCGCTGTACATTAAAAATCCAAAGAACAATAAAAACAACAGTTAAAAAGGTAAAAAAGTATAAATAGATTACATAAAAGCATAAAAACACCAGGTAAAACCAAAGATAAAACAATAAAACAGTAAAACACACCAGCAGAGCAGAACAGAGTCTCATTCAGTGTCAAAAGCCTGGCGGTAAAAATGGGTTTTAAGAAGTGTTTTAAAAATGGACAGTGAGGTTGCCTGTCGAATGCTCAGCGGCAAGGCGTTCCACAGCTTCGGTGCACAGATTGAAAACGCTCGTTCCCCTCTGAGCTTCCTCTTAGACCTCGGTACCTCCAGGAGAAGCTGATCAGCTGACCTGAGGCTCCGGGTCGGGGTGTAAGGACAGAGAAGCTCAGAGAGGTATGGGGGTGCACAGTTGTTTAAAGATTTAAAAACAAATAAAAGAATTTTAAAATGAATTCTAAAATTCACAGGCAGCCAGTGAAGGGTAGCCAGGATGGGGGTGATGTGGTCCCTCTTACGCGCTCCAACAAGAACCCGAGCCGCAGCGTTCTGGACCAGCTGGAGACGTGAGAGGGACGACTGGCTAACTCCAAAGTAAAGAGAGTTACAGTAATCCAGCCGGGATGTGATAAAAGCATGGATTACTGTCTCAAAATGACGTTTGGATAAAAATGGTTTCACCTTCACCAACTGCCTCAGATAAAAGAAGCTGGATTTTACCACTGAGCTAATCTGACAGTCAAGTTTAAAATCACTGTCCATCTTAAAACCCAAATTTGACACGGACTGTCTGAGATGAGGAGTCAAAGGACCCAGCTCCACTGAGGAGGGGTCACAGGAGCTGCGAGGACCAAAAACCATCACTTCCGTTTTTTTATCATTAAAACTCAAAAAGCTGAGAGCCATCCACTCTTTAATGTCTTGAAGACAAGACAACAGTGTTGTAACGGAGCCTCCTTTCTTTATTGGTAGATAAATCTGACTATCGTCAGCATAACAATGAAAGGAGACTCCGTGTTTTCTGAGGATGGAACCCAGAGGAAGGAGGTACAGAGAAAATAAAAGTGGTCCTAGAATAGAGCCCTGTGGAACCCCAAACAACAGTGGAGCAGTTGAAGAATAGGATCCCGACATGCTCACACAGACAGTCCTGTCAGATAAATAAGATGTAAGCCAGTCGAGTGCGGTACCACAAATTCCAGCCAAACCTTTCAACCTGGACAATAAAAGATTGTGGTCCACAGTATCAAAAGCTGCAGACAAGTCCAGTAAAAGAAGGACAACAAAGTTACCATCATCAGTTGCCCGGAAGATGTCATTAAAAACCCTCAGCAGCGCAGATTCTGTGCTGTGACGAGTTTTAAAACCAGATTGGAACTTCTCCAAGACATCATTCTCAGTTAAAAAGGACTGCAACTGAAGATAAACCACTTTCTCTAAAATTTTTGAAAGAAAAGGTAACCTAGAGATGGGTCTAAAATTAGCTAAAACAGAGTTGTCAAGGTTTGGCTTTTTAATTAAAGGTTTAATGACAGCATGTTTGAAACTTGTGGGTACCACACCCGTTGACAAGCTAATGTTAATAACAGTGAGAATCAGTTGCCCTATGCTGGTGAAGATTTGTTTAAAAAAACGAGGGGGGACGGCATGATGTCAATAAGCAGTTAGCCAAAGAAGTTGCCCAGCTGAAAGAGGAGAGACAGTCACCCAGCAAAACCAAAAATGCAGAACGACGAGAAAAACGACACAGTGAAAATATCAAGGAATTGCGTTCAGAAAAAAAACATCTTTCAACTGAAAATGAGTCACTCACAGAAAAACTAGAAGAAAAGAAATTGGCTGTAAAAAGATTATCATCAGAGTCCAGCAGATTAAAATCAAAAGTGGCACGCTTACAATTTGACGCAAAAGAAAACGAGCAATGTGAAGGATGTAACTGTCAACAAGTGAAAAATATTTTGAGAGGAAAATAAAAAGCTGAGAGAGGTTAATGCTAATTTGATTGATAGAATTAAAAGAACTTGAAGTGATTCTGTTCAGCTTTTGATGAAACAGGGGTATTTCCAAAGGTTAACAAGTGTGTCTGGGACATTTTAGACTGTAATGTGGCACATAGTCAGGTTGCTCCTGTGATGAAGGCAACATTTCAGTTATGTAACAAAACTTGCAACTCATTGCCCTGTGAATCCACTGTACGAAATATGGACAAGCAAAGACTCCTTGTTGCTCAAAAGCAACTTTGTGATATTCAAGACAAAATGAACACTAGTTTACAAACAGAATACGGAGAAAATATTGTGCATATGTCTTGGATGATGAGGAGAAAACTCGTATCTGCTGGGTATGCGACATATGTCAGACAAGTCAGCATTGACAACTCTGGAGACCTTTCAGGAAATACTTGAAGATTTAAATTATTCCTGCACATTGGCTGAAAAAAGTGAAAAATCTGAGGCTCCAGGTCACAAGCTTTTATGCAACATTGCTTCAACAATGTCTGATAGGGCAGCCACGGAAGTCAAGTTTAACATATTGCTTGAAGAATACAGGAAGGAATTTTTGCCCCTCTACAAGGGGGATGCATTTAATGACCTAACAGAGGAGGAAAAGGCAAGTGCATCAAAACTGCATAACTTTTTTTGTGGTCTACATCTCCTTGTTGGGATGGCTGATACAGCATCTGCCGCATTGTTGGCTCATGAGCAGCTGCACTTCTCTTCAGAGGAAGATTTGGATGATGAAAATGAAAAAAATCATGGGGAAAGTGGAACAATCAGATTAGTACGAACTGTGTGCAAGGTCCTATCTAAGGGGGGGGATGAGAAATCGGGTGTTCACAGACACTGGAAAACGCATTTAGAACGAATTAAACTTTCCCAACACCTCCCACTCATCTTAAACTTTAAAGGCAATAGATTCAATATAATTTTTTTTCTTGGTGGGAATGTGTTTTTTTTTTTATTCAGCACATTGTTGAGTGCTTGGAAACAATAAAAGATCCAAACAGGCTTGTTAAACAAGTTCTGAAAGATTCTGAAAACGAATACTACCTCGCTGGTTGCAAGGCTCTTGGTCTTTTGCGAAAACTGATCACCACTCCACTGTGGCGTCTCACAGAAGGAGATGGACACATCCTCGATTTGAACACCCACTACAAAAACTTGGTGGATTTCCTTGATGAGTGCTCTGAGAATGCAGAATCGCTCTTCTCCTTCATGCAGGGTGCGAGTCCCTTTCCTGACCACTTCATTGAAAAAGATGAAGTTTTTCACCATCTGATGAGGAAAAGTGATTTTGATGAACTTTGTGGACAAACACTCCAACCAGTTCTGCTTGCCCTAAAAACTTATCTAGAGAGGTCTGTCAAGGAACATCTTCCAGGCGGGAAATTTTGGGATTCTGGTGAGAATTTGACAAGTGTCACAAAAGCAGCTCCAAAAAGCAACAAAAATCCAGAAAGAATATTCGGTGTCTTAGACTACCTCGTTCACCACAGGCCAAATGCATCTGCCATCACAAATGAAGCATATCTGATGTACTCCTTCAACAAACATCAAAGTGGGTGTCTATGTTACCTCCTGCAAAGCTTGAACAACTAGTGGTGATGTGAGAAAAAGAAGAAAGGAGATGGAGGCCAAATTCAAAGAAAGGGAGGCCAGCATCATAAAGCATCATACAGAAAAGCAACAAAAGGCAGTAGAGGCTTTGGCCGAAAGCAGGAGAAAAAAATTTGAAAAGAAGAAAAATTTGACGGAAATAATTATTGATGCAGGTCTATGGCAATCAGAGAAAGATCTTGATAGCAAAATGCAGCAGTGTGATAGTGATGCTGAGAGATTCCGAGCCCTTGCAAATCAGCTTCGTTTCCGACAGGAAGTGCTACAGCAGGACCCCAGAGGGAGGAAGGATGTGTTCATTGTTTCCAGAAAAGACAGTACAGGGAAAGCTAAAGCTAAGCCATGGACTGAACTAAGATAATCTGTTGTTTCTCATCCAATCTGCTGTGGCAGGTTCTTCCAAGACAGTCTCCAAGTGTGCCCAAGAAAAAAAGACCATCCCATTCTTGCCGGGAAAAAAGAGTACGCCACTTATTTGCAGATGGTGAAATCTACATAGGAAAAGTTATTTCCCAGGTCCCTGGATTTCCCTCCTGGTTTAATGTTATTTATGATGGAGATGATGCTGTGTACAGCTACAGATTGATAGATGACTACAAGGATGGAAGTCTGGAGATCATTATTGAAGGCTAATGTTCGATAACTGAGTATTGTGGATGTTTCCCAGATTGGTAATTAAGCTAAAAATAAAAGTGTTATGCACTGGAAATGTGTGTGTTTAAATTTCTTAATTCCCTTAGTTGAGGAAAAAAAATCGTTGTTGATTTCATCAATTGTAGTGCTTGATGAATTTACCTAATTATATTAATAAAACAATTAATTAAAACATAGAAATTATGTAAAGCACCTGAATAATTTCCTATGAAAATCTAATTACATTTTGAGCAAAGATAAGGAAGATGTGGTTTAAAAAAAAATACAAATTTTTGCTCGTTTGAAATCCGTACTTGTAATTACTAAGAAACCATGTTGCCAGATTGGCCTGTTCTCTGCCCAATTGGGTGGTTATGATCTTGAAATTGCAGGTAAACTTTGCTTTCGGCAAGTAACTTAATTAAGACTGGTTTGATGTCATTTAGGTGTATTTTAGTTACTTTAATCATAAAAATCTCAACTGTCTTTTATTTTTTAAAAATCTTTTATTTTGAAAAATTACCGGATTCTCTCGATTATAGTTCTGTCACTTGGATGCTAAATCAGTCAAGCGGCGAGTTTTACCCTAACAGTAGGAAAAAACAAGTTTCCATGCTCCAGACTGGGTCTGGCGGTTTTCAGATGACTTTGGGCTGGAAATCTACGTAATCTGGCAACACGGTTACCAAGTTTCCCATTATTTTCTATCCGCAAAATAAAGACGATCACAAGAGGTAAAATATTAATAATTTGCTTAATTCTTAGTTTTTTGAGCTAATTTTTGTTTTATTTTTCAGAATTAAAATATCTATCATTTGTGGTCACTAAATTTTGTCTCAGGCTCATAAAAAATTTTGGCTTGTGGTCCCTACTTATACTCAGCTGCATTTACTGCAATAACTTGTGAAATAAACTTGAATAATCTACAAAACCACAAATTCAGTCATTGTATATTTTACAACCTGTAATGCAGTTGCTAAGTAAGAAATAAAATTAAACTAGCTAAAGCTAAAGTAATTTTCTTCTTTTTGAACGTTTGTACACAGTACCTGCTGACCGTTTTGTCTCAGCTGGAATAATAGAAAGTTCCTGTGACGGTGATGGATCTGCTCCAACTCCTCCAGAAGGAAAAGTTGTATAAAACCTCAGAAACATTTAGAGCTTCGTGCTTCACACGTTCACCTCACGGTGGCTAAGCTACAGGAAATTAACCAGCAAATCTAGATCTACTTGTATTTTGTTCAATTAAGTTATAAAAAGATAAAACTAAAACAAGGTTAGACCGTCCAAATTCACAGCCTTTAACATACGATCTTCCCGCTTTACGAAGGACCGGCCGTCGGCGACCGTGAAGGACGACTTCAGATGGAATTTAGACACAGCTCAGGAGACCAAAACAAACACTGATGTCACGTCAGTGTCATGATTTGATTGGCTGGATATCGATGAGTTCCTGGATCGACTATTTGTTCTATTGACACTGTTTATGCTCAGTTTTTCACTCTGAATTTTTTCAAGTCAAATTTCTGACCCATCGAAATTTTAAGTCTCGAAATAAAAAACACTGAAATTTTTAAGATAGAAAATATTTTTGGGAGCATAAAATTTTGCTGTTTAAAAAACTAGGGTTAAAAAAAACTCAGAATAAAAATTCAGATGTTAAAAAAATTCAGAACAAAAATTTCAGAGTCTGATGGAACTAAAAAACTTCCATACATTTTGCCATTTTTTTTAAATAGAAATGATTTACCTGGTCCAGAGCCTTGAGTGTGTGTTGAATCTTTTCTCTGCAAGATCCTCCCTTCTTCCTCACAATATCCAGGAGATTACAGAAGTGTTGTTGTCCAGGGAAGCCATGAACCGGAACATTGTTATTCTGCGTTGATCTTCAAAAATAAAATGAAAAAATAAGCATTTATTGTCACATTACTTAGGGCACAACTACAAACAGTTTTCATTGAGCAGTAGCTGTGTTTACATGGACACTAGTAATCAGAATAAACACTTGATCAGAAAAAAAGCCTCATGTAAACACCATCTGACCCGATCAGCCTCGTTTGGATCAAAGTTTCCTTCCTATTGAGATAACTGGGTTATAATGATTGTTGATCTGATCGTGGCGCATGTGCAATATGAAAATCAGGAGAATGCACAATATTTTCTACATCACTGAAAACATGACATTTCCAAAGCTGAGTCCCGACAGAATTCAAACATTCAAACTCACCGCGCCGCTCCAATCGCGCTGCCGCCTGCTGCCAGACCGCGGCGCCGCAGAACCTCGGTCTCGTCTGCTCTGAACCACTGAGACTGGCCGCCTGTGTCGCCCAAATCGCGTTCAACGACAACGCAGCTTCAGGGTCTAATTCAAACACTTTCTGCTCAGCAAGACAACAATATAGTGGAAAGCACATCGCCATCTTGGACACACGAACTCGATGCTAAGCTAGCGAGAGAGCTAGCAAGCTACAACTAGCTTATCAAGATACAGTCGATGCACAGTAATTGACATGTTAGCCACACATAAAAACTGTTTAGTGAAACTCTATAACAAGTTCTGAACGATATGTGAAAAATAATGTAATTTCCGAACGGGGAGACCTCATTGATAACCAGATGAAATACAGACTTCATTAACTGTCAAAACAGCCACGAGCTAGAATAAATATAAAGTGACATTTTTGTAAAGAAGAATTACAGATAAAAACTCTTACCTAGAAGCTTGGAGACGGATTACACCGAGCTCTTCCTGATGTGTAAAAGAACGGCTTCTGGAATGTTCTGATTAGTCACGTGACACGGTCATGCTGCTGGAAAAAACAAACAAACAAAAAAAATACCTCAATTCATTTGCTAATTTTTTTTAATGTTAATATTTTACTTTTTGCATTGAAAAAAACTGAAAAAAAATAATTTAATCACAATTTTAAATTACTCCAGGGATGAAAAGGTTTTTAAGCCAATGACACAGTAGTTTGACTATTGCCAGTGATGACGTCATCAATAATCACGTGATTACGTGATGACGTCATTTTGCATCACAGCCAGAAGGTATATAAAGGGGCGCGTCATTCTGTTACCATTCCACAATCAGGAAACCTCAGGAAGAGCAAGACAAAGCAGGAAGAGCATTACAGCTCGTGATTAAAGATTCCAAGCAAACATTCAAAGAAAATCAAGAGAAATGATGAAACCTGAAGAAACCATGAATCTGGACTCGCCCAACACCTCAGAAATGAACTCTGACACTGACTCATTGGCAGGAATGACAGAACAGGAACTGTATGCCATGGACATTGAGTTCTACAACAACATGACACCTGATGTAAGCGACACAGAAGAGCCTAAATCAGGCAAGGGCTACACTAGAATGCCCTATTATTGTAATCAGTGGAGTGATTCTGAGGAAAGCTACGTAAAGAAAAATACGTATGATCACTACTCCCACGATGTTAAATACTCACGTTATCAGGATGAAGACTCCAGTGATTCTGAGGAAGACTTGCCATCTGTGAAGTCTGAAGTAAAACATCATGGAAACGATCCTAACAGTTTGATTTCCGAACGCAATAAACTAAAAGCCAGTTTGGCGATTAGGGAAAGGGAAATCGCTGAGGAACAAGACCTCATAAAGAAATATGAGGAGCTGGCAAAGAAGAATCACGAGGAATATCTGATTGCTGAACGAAGTATTGAGCAGCAACGGAACATTCGCCAAGACAGCAGGAAGGAGATCAGAGACCTGGAAGAGAAGATCAAAAATATAGAGGAATTCCTCAAGGAACCAGGAGACTCTGATGATCACCAGGCAGTCTTAGACGAGATCGAGATGGTCACAAAACAACTGCTGGAAATGGACAGACAGAATTTAGAATTGGAAGAAAAACTTGAAAAACAAAAGGCGAAAAGAGAAAATCTTGAGTTCCAGTTGGCAGAGATGGTCTGTCTGTCCAACCATCAATCCAACAGAGTCAGCAATCAGACAGAGTCATCTGTGTGTGTGTCTCAGCAAAACCAATCAACACATGTCACATCTGACATTGCTGCGACTGACTCCACATCCAAGAAGATAAAAGATTCATTTTGTGAAGAACCACAAAAGAGTCTTTTCAGCATTGGAGTTGCAACTGGGACAAAAACTAACAAGATAATGAAAAATAAGACCACTCCCCCAACTTCAAACCCAGATGCCCCTTCTCAGCTGCTCGACTCCCTGAAAGTTAATCAGCCACAACAATTTTGTTTTGGTCAATTCAAACAGGCGATTGAAGTCAACAGCCAGGCAGAAAAAGGTGGGATTGCACCTCAGGAAAAGTCTGAAAAGATTCTTTTTACCTTTGGAGCTCCACCTGCAAAAGTTACCAAGAGGAGGAGGAAAAAATAGAACCGTTCCCCCTGAAGTGAACCACGAGACACCAAAGGGGAATGAGACAAAATGATGTTTTTATTATTTAGGATTTTTTTTTTTAAATTTGATTTGATTTACATACATTTTCTGAATACATGAACAAATGAGGTTGGGAGGTAGTTAGTTAGATTAGTAGGTCAATTTGATCAGATTCACATGAAATTCAATGTCACAAAATAGGATTAATTATTCCTAAAAGTGACATGATTTATGTGGAGAAGTCAAGTTAAGTTATGTAATTTGAAAAAAATGTTAATATTAAAAAAAAAAAGTGTGAGTTTTTATTTTAATGTCAATGCCTGTTTTAGTTTTCAAAGATTTTTTTTATTTTTTACATATTGGTATTAGTTTTGTAGTTTTACTTTTATTTGGTCAGGCAATGTTTTAGTTGTCAACATTGTCTGGAAAAGTTATGGGGGGCATTAGAAATACATGTTAGTAGGAAAAACCTTCTCATACAAACATTTCATTACAAATACAGCTCACAGTACATACATACTGTTTTCTTTATTTGTTTTGTTAGAAATCAAAAACTGTAAAAAAAAAAAAAAATGTAAATAAAAAAAAAATTAAAACTAAAAAAAAATAAATAAAATAAAATAAAATAAATGTGTGTGGATGTGTATGCATGTGTGTGAATGTGTGTGTGTGTGAATGTGAATGTGTGTGAGTGTGTAATGCAACCACAAGGAGACACAAACTAGTGTCCACTTGTGCCGGTCCCAAGTCCGGATAAATGCAGAGGGGTGTGTGTGAGCAAAAACTAATTGAACAGGTAAATCATAAACAGAGATGAGTTGTGTTAATATATGCTACTGTGGGCCTGACCACCTGGTGGGCGGGGCCCAACCCAAGGACCCTGGGATTTCCATGGTCCTGCTGACACATCCTTCTGACACACATCCTCTGGAAGAAAAAGAGGCTGAGGACTGACCCATCACCCATGCTGAACTTACAAAGGTAGCTGAAGTTCTCCTTGGAGACTCGGCACTGGGACTGGATGGAACTGTAGTCTCGGTATACTCGCTGAAAAGCAGCTGAGGACCCAGCCTTCTTGGAGGGTACTGGAAATTGCCCCAACAGGGGACTCCATTGTCCACCTCAATGCCCACATGGACAACAACAGTGGTGATCATCTTTCACCTACAGGGCGCCATGCAGCCCAGCGCCGGCCCTGACCTGTAGATCTAGAATTGAACCATTTAGAATGAACAAATATACATTTTTGGACTTTCAGGACTTGTCCCTGCTTCAGAAAAATCTATGAAGACTTTCAGCAGATACTGAGGGTTTGAGGTGAGATGCGTGGAAAACAAGCAGCCTTTTAGAAATCTAGATCCAGGGTTGATCAATCTAAAAATCAGCAGATGTACCTGAGACAGACTCAGATTTGCCTCCAGTTTGATCAGTGCAGGTGCAGCAAGCCTCCACTGCACTCTGAGCATCTCTTACTTTGTTCAGTCACCACTTTCAGATCAGAAATGAAGATTCTTCTAAATGTGTTTCTGCTTCTGGTTTCTTGTGCAGGCTGGAGAACGCTCTGAAAGATTCCCTGCAGGATTATGAGGCAGCTCACCTCTCCAAGTCCCTGTCTCGCCTGTTCCTCCGCAGAGGACCGCACCGCTCCGCGCCTGGTGTGAACGCCGCCATAGGTTAACATGGGCGCCGAATAGAGGCGGCCTCTGTTCTACGTTGTGGCATGAGCCAATAGTATGCGGCTATCAGCCCCTCATCATATTTTCTTTATACCGGGGCTCTTTGCCTCAGTTCATGTTTAGTTTTTTTTTTTTTAAACAGACTGTTGTGACTGTTGTTGTTAATATAAAACATATCAGTCGATGTATTAGTTGCAAGGCAAGTCTTAACTGACTCTGAGAAGTCAAAAATTGTAGAAAAAGTCTTTCAGAGGGATGGAGCGCTCTTGTAATATCCAAGATGCTGAGGACTGATGACAGAACTGCCAAGTGTTTAGTTGCATTCACGGCATCTTAAAAAAAATACTTGAATGATGAATTATTATTCAAAAAACGTTTTTGTATTTCTGCAAGGTTTTAATAATAAAAATAATAGTTTTGAGTTGAATTAACAAGTCCCATTTCCTATCACTATTCTTAGATCCAAACACTTGTATTTAGAGTTTGTAAGAAGTTGGTGAAGTCAAAATGAATTTTTGAAAAGGGGAAGCATCTGGATTCAAACCAGAGACCGCTTGTTTTTAAGTCAGGCGCCCTCCTGCTGAGCTATACCTCCCACTGATACATGCATCCAGACGTTATATTTAATGTTAACACATGAAAATGTAAATTCTTTAGGTTTATCTCATCTTGTTTTTTTCAGCTACAGACACACAGGCTGCTATGTTTCTCATTTGCCACAAGATGGCGACAATGACACACCAAATCTCCCTTCAACAATCTGCTGTGACGCTGTTAATGTTATCATTCATTTTTTACATTAACAACTTGCCTGTATTCTTCTGTTTATATTCCTGTCAGTACAATTAACTCGGACAAATACAAGTTAACAATACGTGCTCAAGGCCTTCTGAGCATTAAACTAGAATCCCTCTTAAAGTCACGTTGTGCAATATTTCAATTAAAGCCTTGTGTTAGCTCACAGAGACATTTTAACACTTTATATGGATATTTTCATTTTAAATAGTCCTAACTAATACAGATATAATATAGACAAGAGGATCTTGTTGATGAGAACTGTTTTTCTCTTGAGAATTTGTACATGAACTAAAAAATGAAGTAAATAAAAGTAATGAATTGCTTTATAAAATGATGAACGAGAAAGTAATTTGATTACAATTTGACTCAGTAACTAATTTAAAGTAATCAGTTAATTTTTTAAAGTAATGTACCCAACAGTAGCTGCAGAGACATATTAGCTGAGACAGTCCCGTTCCAAACAGAGACTTTAGGTACTCGGGGCGGGTCCATCCAGTCCCACTGCTTTGTCACCAATGAGCTCTTCAGCTACCTTTAGAAGTTCAGCATGGGTGAGAATCAGTCCTCAGGCTCCTTTTCCTCCATAGGAAGTGTGTCAGAAGGATGTGTCAGCAGGACTATGGAAATCACAGGGTCCTTGTGGAGGGGCCCCCACCAGGTGGTCAGGCCCAAATCAGGGATCCGGCTTTATATACAGTACATCTATATATACACACGATTCAATTCAATTTGTTTTTGCTCTCACACACCCCTCTGCATTTATCCGGACTTGGGACCGGCACAAGTGGACACTAGTTAGTGTCCCATTGTGGTTGCATTACACACACATTCACACACACACTCACACAAACATACATACATTTTTTAAATATTAAATACATGAACAAACAAGCAATTGATAAACAAATAAATACATAAGTAAATGAATAAATACATATTTTTTTCTGAACAGTTTCTGTTCTCGTTCCACGTTCTATTTTTTTTAGACTGGAGTGTCAGGGGTCAGAGGGGACGCTGTCACTAAAACCATCTTTCAACCCCCCTTCCCCGAACACCAAACAATTTGAAAAAATAAAACAAAATTGTAGTGATCAAAAAATAACTGACTATCACAAGGATGGTGGGAAGTTACATGCAATAAAATAGAAGAATAGAATAGAAGATACACATTTACAAGATAAAAAGATTAGAAGAGGAGGAAAACCCCCACAATTCCTCTCTAATTTTCTCTGTCAGAATCCGTTTGCTGGAGGAAGGCTTTTATCATTCAAAGGTCGGGTCAGAGGTCCACTTAGTCTTATTTTTTGGACTTTTTCAATAGTTTCAGGAACCTCAGATCAACAGTTTTCTTTGGAGGTTCTGTTTCAGCTCTTCCACCTGCTGCTGTATTTGATCAAGTTGGACGGGGAAAGTTTCTTCCAAATTGCTGATGGTGATCTCTTTATTCTTGATAACTTCTTTTAGACGAGCAATTTCTTGAGAGAAGCTGGACTTTTCTTTTACCATCTGCTGCTTCTGGTGGTCCAGTTCCTTCTGGACTTTGGCCAAAGCAGCTCTTCATTTGGTCGACTCTTTTAGCTCCAGGTCAAAGCTGAACTTGGCGTGATTTGTTTGTTTCCTCTCTTCTTGAACCTTTTCTTCCATCTGATGCTCTCCCAGGTCAAAGGTTTGTGACGGAAATTATACGTTTATGTATACATTTCATCTTTACAACTAAATGTGTCTAACCTTTGTGCACAGCCGTGAGGCCAAAGACTTTGCTTTCTTATTGTCAGGACGCCTTGATCACAGTGTATAAACATTTTGACTTCATTAGGACATCTTGTCCATATTAGATATGGCGCTTACGTTCCTATCCTAAGTTTCTGATTAAAGTTGTTTGTATGGCTCTATAAAATACGAATGTCCTTCATCACAGGCAGGGCTCTGCAGACCTCTCCTCCATGCTTGCAAGACGTGTACTTTTCTCTGCTCTGTTTTAATAAACTTTCTTAAAACCGTTTGACTACATTTCTTTATTCCATCGGATCCAACTATTTTTCCACCACAGGTTTTGCGATAGGCCTTTTTGACCTCGTCAAGATGTCCCTCTTGCTGGTCCAGCTTTTCCTTCAAGAAGATTTCAGAATTGTTATTGATCCTGTCTTTTTCTTTGATGGTTTCTTTGAGGGTGTCCACGCCATTGTCGATATTCCGAAGCAAATCCAAGAAACTCTTTTCAGCTCTGTCAGATGCAGCAATACTTTCCTGGTGAACTTTTCATAATGCAGCCAGTTCTTGGTTAAGGGAGGAGTTTGTTCTCTGCCACTCATCTCTTTTACCAGCTGGCTTTGTGCTTCTGCCAATGTCAGCTGATGGTGATGTAGATAACGGCTCCTCTGGATTTCCAATTCTTGGCTCTTTTTTTGTAGAGTCACTCTTAAGGTGACAATTGGCCGCCATCTTCTCTTCAGTGGCCTGCTTTGGGTCATTGAGCGCCTTTCTCAAAGCAGTGTCTCCTTGTTCCTGGTCTTACCTAGAGAACACATGAAAAAGAAATTCAGGACAATGGGAATGCTGAGAAGATAGTGTGAAGACAGAACAGGTGAGTGGAAGGCCATTACAAATGAAAGGTACATATTACAAAAATACATATTACAGTTTTAATATTGTTTAGCTATTTGTTATGCTTAAAATAGCTTGTATTAATGATTTATTATCCCATCAATACCTGACTTTATTTTCAACTCTAAAAAAATGTTGTATTTAATTGGATGCTAAATAAAGTTGAAATCGTAAATTTGGCAAAAATCCATAAAATAGATATAAATTTAGGTTTGTGGGTAATCAGAGACAAGCAGCATCTACTGTATGATTAAACAGAACACCTGTTACCATCTGCAGCATGAAAAGAGTTTTATTCATACAGTTATTTCCAGTATTTTCACTCTAATGACTGACAGAACTAAACAATGAACTAAAAAAAACAAACAAAACACACAGCGCAAAACTCTGTGTAATTGTTCCTTTAATGTAGAAAGTGTGTTTTGTTTCAGCCTCATTATGAACTAAAGTAAAGCGGTTGCTGTTTTGTTCAACACAAATGAATTTTGCGTTCTCCACATTAGAGTCTGGCTCTTTCATTGTTAAAATCTTCAGCATCGATCCTCATTCACCACCTCGGATCAGATCCTTCAGCATCTGTTCGGACTCTCTGTGGGGAGGACTTTGGGTGGACCTCAGCGGATCTTCCTCTCAAACTGACGTTCTAAGTTGGTTTCCCTCTTTCAGCTGCTGCTCTGATGCTTCAATGTTTCTGATGGTCTCAGAGTCTTCATCACACTGTCATCACTGCTGCTTCCATCACCTAGTTTAAAACAAATACATTTAGAACAGAGCAGCAGTTTATCTATTCAATATGCTTACATAGTTACATTCATGAGGATCACAAACAAGAAGAAACTCTGCTCCTGCACCAAAGTCCATGTGCTGTTTTCTATAGAATGAAGCCAAGATCATTTTTAAAACACATCTATGGAACAACAACAGACAGAAATCTAATTTACTCCACTACAATATTTGTAAAGTGACCACAAGTATTCTGTGATACAGCTGTTTCCAAAGAAAATATGCACGAGTCTCAAACGTTGTTCAGCGCTGCATTTACATAGATACGTGACTAAAATGTTTTCATTTACTAGATTGCTTTGATCTTTATGTCACTGGAAATGACTTCAAGAGACCTTTCCAATGGTATGAAGATAATTCATATAGGTCAAAGAATAAGAAACTCAAGGCATTTTAAGTGATCACATGATCACATTATCCCTGAATAAACAGCGAAAACAACAAAAATGTTGTGACCTGGATCAAAGATTAGAGTGTTTAAGGTGTCATGACGTTCTCATTATTTGTCCAATTCTAGAAAGGAAGTTATCCTTGCAAGTCTGGTCAACAGAACTATAGGAATTAAATGACATTTGATATTGATATTTATTTCCATTTGATTAAATAATAAAACATCTGCTCCTGTCTGTAGACATTGGCTTCTACCAATCAGCTTGCTAAAAACCGGTCATGTGACCTCATGTTCCAGCGTTCACTGTTTTGAAGTGTTACTTTCTTATGGAGTTAGCAGGAGATGGAGAATACAGAAACAATTGTTTAGTGGATAATTAGACATAAAAAAATTCTTCATAAAAAGCTGACATTCATATTGTATTCTAAATAAAAACTTTCATGTTAAAAAAATAAAAAGCTGACGAGTTGTCATCTGAAAATGTCTTAACTTACTTCACAGATGAAAAATATTCTGGAGGCATATGAAAGACAAACATGTGGATTATATTATCACTAGATGAGCTCGCATGTTTGCTACCCACTGATCTAGAGAGTTCGAAGAAGAAGAGAACGCTGCAGCCGTGCAGGTCTGATAGCTCGGCTGGCAGAAAGTTCCTGTGGCAAAGCAAAACATCTGCATGTCCTGCAGTTGCACCAAACCAAAATGATCACATATCTTTCAAAGTATAATCATAAATACTCAACTGCTTTGTAATAATGACACAAGTAATCAATAAACATTTGCATTTTTTTTATCTTTGCTCAACTTACCTTAGATTGGAACATTTTGCCAGAATAAAAGACGCTCCAGCCGGCTATAAACAAGATCGGAACGTGCGTCGACTCTGACCCGTCCTACAGTAAAATATAGATTGAAGAAAGTTTTGAGGTAAATATTGAAATTAAAGCGGCGGGGAGGGAGGGGAGGAATGCAGATGCTAGTTTGGATCCATTTTCAGGAAAACTAGTTTGAGGAGAGAATTTCTCTGTCGCATTAAGAGATTTTTTGTTCAATGATGACTTAAAAATTGGGGTGGCAAAGATTTTTGCTGAGGGGGGCAGCAGCCACCCCTTGCCACCCTGTAGCTCCGCCCCCGCATCTGCATCGCTATCTTTTGATGCATTCACACCAAACACGATGGACGTCAAATTCGCTTCTGCCGCTGAAGTAGATCTGGAATTCATCCGTTGTCTCATCATGGATGATGTTGAGCGAGTAGCTTGGGTTGATATGTTTTGGAGAGCTCTACAGAGGCACCAGCAAGCACATTGCTGTTTGTTTTCACCAGATCTTTCAGAGTCTCTGCGGGCCGTTTTAAACGTTATCTCTGTCTGTCTGTGGCTCAGTTTGAGCTTTAACCTGAGAGGGGGGGAAATAAAAACAAAACTGGGAGATCTTTTTATTATTGTCTTGATGAAAATAAGAAAAACTTCATGAGCCCATGAATCTAGAGCGGTTCCGCGTGCTACAACGGCACTTTTGGCGGATCACCGGGCTGCTGTGCAGATAACCGCCAGCGGGCAAGCAGAGTGGGCTACACTGCCCAGGGACCCACAGCCTGGGCAGTAGACCTCGCTAGATCTGCAGGACGGACAGCGATTGCCATCAGCTCTGTCTGAGTTTGAGCAGCAGCAACAGCTATTATCTCTGCCGGAGCACGGGGAGCTAGCACTAGCTCACTGAGCTATCCACCGGGCAGCTGGCTAACGTAGCCGTCCTTCCAGCTAAAAAAACTCTGTGACCAGATAGCAATCTGTCCAGTGTGTATCCCGCCTTCACCCAACAGTAACTGGGACAGTTTCCAATCACATGGGTTGAGAAAAGGCATTGAAGTTCATGACGGTTTTCAGAAAACTTTTGGCCTGGAAAACACTGACACTATCTGGGAATAGTGTTTGGGATTCACGTATTTAGATTTGTTTTTGCTTTCACACACCCCTCTGCATTTACCCGGACTTGGGACCGGCACAAGAGTACACTAGTTTGTGCCTTCTTGTGGTTGCATTACACACACACACACTCATTCACACACTCATTCATTCATCATTCATTCATTCATTCATTCATTCACATTCATTCATTCACACATTCACTCACACATTCATTCATTCATTCATTCATTCATTCATTCATTCATTCATTCACACATTCATTCATTCATTCATACACTACTAACCTATATACTAATACTTCATGTATAGTAATACATGAAGATTTCTAAAGAGTGAGCTGAAAACTACACAGTAAAAAAAACTACTAAACTAAACTAAGGGTAGGGAACCCTACCAGGCCCCCTCCTGCATGTTTTACCACATACCCTGCTCTGGCATGATCTTATTGGCTGGACACACCTGAACCAGGTAATCAGTCATGAGTAGAGACTCATGACAATTACCAGGTTCAGGTTTGTCCAGCCAGAGCATGCTAGAGCAGGGTATATTGGAAAACATACAGGAAGGTTGTTCTAGACGGCCAGGCTTCCCTACCACAGAACTAAACTAATACAAACTAACCTATAACTAAGCTATGTATAAAAAACTAAGCTAAAGATAAAAAACCTAAGCTATGTATAAAAAACTAAGCTAAATATAAAAAACTACGCTAAAGATAAAAAAATTGGTAAGAAAAAAACTAAAAAGGTCATAAAATACCCAGAGAAAACCCTAAAACCACTTTTTACTCCTCACTTTCTTTTCTTCTTATTTTTCTTTTTTCCCTTTTTGTTGTTTGTCGGGGTGTCTTCAGCTGGGGCAGCAGGCCTGTCTTCTGACAGATGCTTCATGGTTATGAAGTCATGTGCAAGAGCTTGACTGGGTGTTATTCTTTTTTCAGGATTGACCTCCAGCATACGCTTGAGAAGGTCAATGAAAGCTCTGTGGTCATTGTCATCGTAATCATCAAACCGCTTTCGATGAATTTCAGTCATCTTATCAAGTTTTGTCACATGTTTTCTATTCACATCTAGCCCCGTATTTTGACTGTACTCAGCTGCTGTGAACAGCCTCCAGCAATCTTTCTTGTTGTCCCAAGTGAAATAGTCTTCTGTGTTTAATCCATCGTCGAGAAGTTCTTCGTCTGGTACACCAAATATCTGCACCAGAGCTCTGATAGTTTCATAGTCATATTCTTCCGGAAAGGGATAATTTCCACAGTAAACAGAAGCCAAGACGACTCCAAGTGCCCACATGTCAATACCTTCATCCAAGGGGAGACCCAGGATAATTTCAGGTGCTTTGAATGGGGCTATATGAATGTCCAGTCCTGTTGAAAGTTCTGTTACCTCTAAAGACACACCAAAGTCAATGAGTTTGAAATTCAAAGACCCTGGATGCACAAACATGATGTTATCTAATTTTACATCCCCGTGTACCACACCAATACTTTTGAGTGCATTGAGTGACTGAAGCATCTGCTGAGCAATAGCTCTGACATAACGCAGAGGTACCGGTTTGCATTTATTTTTTGACAAGTAATCTTCCAAGCTTATTTCCAGGATCTCGAACACCAGGCAAATCACATTTTGATGTGCGAAGCATTCATGCATCTTTATCAAGTGGTTCTCATCCGGATCCAGATCTTTGATCCGTTTCATGGATTCAACCTCTTGCTTGCCTGCTTGGACATTGTTCATGATTTTGATTGCATACATCGTCTGACTGTCCAATTTACTGCATTTGGACACTGTCCCAAAACCGCCCTCTCCCAGGACTTCACCAATTATATAAGTTCCCAATTTTCCTTTCAGATGTTGGCCTTTCTTAACACAAAAAGGTTTATTCTCTTTTTTTATTCCACTTGACATTTCTTCAGTTATTTCCAAATTTTCTTGGGACGCGGGTTCCTCAGGCGAGTCACAAGATGAGCTGTGAAGACTCGAGTGAGTTGGTGGTTCATCCTCACTTCCAGCAGGAGGGACTTCTTTCTTGTTTGTTTCGTTTGCCGTTGAACCATCTGACACCGGTGTTTCCAGGTTTTCATTTGGTTCAGAAGGTGAGATGTTGTGGTTAGATTCAGGTGATGCCACTGATGTTTTCAGGTCACAACTATAGGATCCACCAGATGAGATGTTTGACACGGATCTTTTCAGGTTTCCATTAGAAGTTTGACTTGCACCTAAACTTGGTGATGGATTTGAGGGCGGGGCCATTCCTGTGACCTGTTCCGCTGCGGCAGCATACGTGGCCTTACTTTCTCCTGACAGATGCTTCATGGTTATGAAGTCATGTGCAAGAGCTTGACTGGGTGTTATTCTTTTTTCAGGATTGACCTCCAGCATACGCTTGAGAAGGTCAATGAAAGCTCTGTGGTCATTGTCATCGTAATCATCAAACCGCTTTCGATGAATTTCAGTCATCTCATCAAGTTTTGTTACATGTTTTCTATTCACATCTAGCCCCGTTTTTTGACTGTATTCAGCTGCTCCGAACAGCCTCCAGCGATCTTTCTTGTTGTCCCAAGTGAAATATTTTTCTGTGTTTAATCCATCGTTAAGAAGTTCTTCGTCTGGTACACCAAATATCTGCACCAGAGCTCTGATAGTTTCATAGTCATATTCATCCGGAAAGGGATAATTTCCACAGTAAACAGAAGCCAAGACGACTCCAAGTGCCCACATGTCAATACCTTCATCCAAGGGGAGACCCAGGATAATTTCAGGTGCTTTGAATGGGGCTATATGAATGTCCAGTCCTGTTGAAAGTTCTGTTACCTCTAAAGACACACCAAAGTCAATGAGTTTGAAATTCAAAGACCCTGGATGCACAAACATGATGTTATCTAATTTTACATCCCCGTGTACCACACCAATACTTTTGAGCGCATTGAGTGACTGAAGCATCTGCTGAGCAATAGCTCTGACATAACGCAGAGGTACCGGTTTGCATTTATTTTTTGACAAGAAATCTTCCAAGCTTATTTCCAGGATCTCGAACACCAGGCAAATCACATTTTGATGTGCGAAGCATTCATGCATCTTTATCAAGTGGTTCTCATCCGGATCCAGATCTTTGATCCGTTTCATGGATTCAACCTCTTGCTTGCCTGCTTGGACATTGTTCATGATTTTGATTGCGTACATCGTCTGACTGTCCAATTTACTGCATTTGGACACTGTCCCAAAACCGCCCTCTCCCAGGACTTCACCAATTTTATAAGTTCCCAATTTTCCTTTCAGATGTTGGCCTTTCTTAACACGAAAGGGTTTATTCTCTTTTTTTTATTAAACGTGACATTTCTTCAATCATTTCCAAATTTTCTTGGGACGCGGGTTCCTCACGCGAGTCACAAGATGAGCTGTGAAGACTCGAGTGAGTTGGTGGTTCATCCTCACTTCCAGCAGGAGGGACTTCTTTCTTGTTTGTTTCGTTTGCCGTTGAACCATCTGACACCGGTGTTTCCAGGTTTTCATTTGGTTCAGAAGGTGAGATGTTGTGGTTAGATTCAGGTGACGCCACTGATGTTTTCAGGTCACAACTATAGGATCCACAAGATGAGATGTTTGACACGGATCTTTTCAGGTTTCCATTAGAAGTTTGACTTGCACCTAAACTTGGTGATGGATTTGAGGGCGGGGCCATTCCTGTGACCTGTTCCGCTGCGGCAGCATACGTGGCCTTACTTTCTCCTGACAGATGCTTCATGGTTATGAAGTCATGTGCAAGAGCTTGACTGGGTGTTATTCTTTTTTCAGGATTGACCTCGCACACAATGCAAGTCATATTTTGAAAGGAGAAGCATTCATACATCTTAATCAGATGCTTCTCCTCGGGATCCAGGTGTTTCATCATTTTCATTATTTCTATCTCTCTCTGGTCTGCTAATTCACTTTTCATTATTTTAATTGTATACAAATCCTGACTCCCCAGTTTAGTACATCTGGCCTCTTTTCCATAGGTTCCCTCCCCCAGGAATGTACAAACTTTATAAATTCCCTGATTTCCGACCAAATAATGGCCTTTTCTCACACCAAAAGGTGTAGTGTCTTTATTTCTGTTGGTTGTCATCTTTTCTTTAGGTTTAATGTTTCTTTAAATCGTCCTCAGTTATGAAGATTTGTCTTTAGTAAACAGGTCTTGATTTTGGAAAGTTGTGTCTAACCTTGATTCCACTCCGCGTTTTATAGGTTTGTCAGGGAAACGTCAGTGACGCAAAATGACGTAATTTGACGTATCGACCTAACGAGCGTCACGTGGGATGAGTTTATCCAGACTTCAAAGGGCTTTATATTGGTCACGTGATTACCGGGTCGGACAGTGACGTCATCACATGGACGCGGTTGGCACGTGGACACGAGCCTGCCGTCAATCATCCCAGCATCAAAGTGCGCTAAATGAAACGGAGCTCGCGCGGTTCGTTCGTGTGAACGTCATGCGCACGTGCGTGGATTCCACCACATGGAATCATACTCTCCAACATTTCTGACGGATCCGGCTGACCGAGTCTCCCCGATGACACAGAGCTCAGCTGGACTCTGCTGACATGCGCACTCAGGAGGAGCGCACATCCAGAGCCGCTGGTCTGGAGAAAGTTCAGAACCAGAACTCCTGGACCCGTTCAGGGCAGAACAAACACCTGGATGTTCAAACAGGTAAACCTCTGCGCTTTGTTGAACCTTTATTTTACCCGTGTACTTTAAAAAACGGAGATTTTTTGTTCTTTTACTTTTATTTTATTTTTTTTGTTCTCCTTTGGAAAGTTACCTGAAAGAACCGAGTGACCTTCTTGTGGTTGAGGAGATTGAGTGTCAGACTGATGCTTTCCTGGACAGTGACCTGAAACTTCAATCTTTATAGCTGCAAAATCTGGCAAAGATGCTGAAACCCAGATAAATGAGGGAGATTTATTTGTCAAATGCTGCTTCATTATTTTTGTGTCATGTCTGAGTTTTTTTAAGAACCTTTATTTGCTGCTTTTACAAATATGATAAACGCTTACTGCACA